>QFEC01007114.1:0-10110 GCA_003316585.1 Gomphus bonarii
ACAAGTTCAGAAGCAGGGCTATCTCCACTAATTACGTCATATTTTTTGATTATGTAATCCTCCCGTTATTTACAGTACAACATAAATGTTCAAAACACTTGAACGGTTTTGTCCCCTACTGTAAGTAATTAGCTTCATGTATGTATTCTCCGTTCAGATTATCAACTAAGTTAGACATATGTATACTATCAGTCCTTAAGTCAGTTGTCCAATCATTTGGTACTGAGCCTCTCAAAAACCTACTGAGCATCCATCCAAAATCCAGTGGCACAGGCAGGTAGATAGGTGCAATGCAAGTACATTGAAGCTGACACCACATCCACCTTGGTTCATTGGACTGAGCCAAACACCCAAATCAAGGGCCTGTGTGCATGCACTTAACAGTTGACAATGACAGAATGGAGTGTTGTGTGTGTGTGGAGATCATTTGAGGAGCTCAGAGGGGATGCATAGGTGTGGAGTACTCCAAAGGGGTGAGTATGACTCAGACATGATGTGGAGGTGAATGACTAAGGGCACTAGGATGGAGATTTTTTGGAGATTATCTGGGATCTAACAAGGTGTCTGAGTAGGACATAGGGTTGTAACTGGTGTGATAGCTATTTCTCAGCTTGACCTCTGAGGATATTTACTGTGCTAGATAAAATTCATATGTATTTACCATTGGTAGATGCACTAGCTGGACTAGCCCTTATCAGCTCATATTTTTCTGAGTTTCTTATATTTGTGACCTTGTTATTGGTGTTGCCCTCACAACAGGGCTCTCAAGGGTCTAAAAAATTCCAGTATAGAAAGTAGTATTATCCAAGGTCTGTAATTACTCTCAGAATTTTTGAACAGCCAGTCTGAGCTCCACAGCACTTCAATTGGACTGTTAGATTTGACCAAAAAAATACACTTTTAAATAATATTATTTCAGGCTTTTACTGGGAGCATCATTTGAATATACAGGAGGGATCATGTTTTAAGGGATCATATCTTAAGTTTCAGATGAATCTGTCAAGAGTTGAATGATTTGAAAATCAGCTCAGAATAGGAAATGTAACATTGGGAAGGTCACGTGCAAATGACAATAATAGACCAAATTTGTGTGTCCGCGCTACTGCGCCTATACACTTACAACGAGGTCCTAGATCTCAATTCAACGCTTATATTCACCGCGGCCCGAGATCGAAGGCTCGCGAATATTAATGAATGAACGAAGGGCCGGACGGCACAAGCACCGTACGTAACCACACAAAGCTATCGCTACAGGTCACAGTGGGCGCCGCGAGCACAGCACTCTCCTTCTCACATCATACCACTCCTACTGCTCATCGACATCCGCGTCTGCGCACCCCACCCACGACACATACACACATACAGAGCACACGCATGCCGAATAACAGCTACGGACTAAGTATACTTCCCCGGGTCAAGAGCGACGAGCCCCAGTATACGAGGCTTGATAGGCATAACGCAGAAGTTAGCTTGAACGACGACGGAGGGAACGAAGGTAAATAGTGATTAGTACTTATTACTAGCGGTGTCTATTCGATGATACCGAGTTTGCTGGTGATGGAGTGCTGGTGGTGTTTGGCTGGGTTGATATTAATATTGACACTGATATTGACCGCCGGACATTTTTACAGGCCCAGGGAGTCCCATCAAGCATATCGAGAATCGGACGCGCACGCGGATGCAGAGGCGGTTCAGGTGCAAGGCGCTGGCCATGTGTGTCATCCTGCTGGTTTTGCTGGTATGGGTGATGGGCCCGAAGGAGAGGAGGGAGAGGATGATCAGTGTGGTAGGTGAGTATGGGGGATATGCGGGGAAGCCGGGTGAGTTTGTTTTATGAGATACAATATCGATCGACTGGGTTGATGCTGTGTTGACTGCGGATCTTTTAATTTTTTATTGTATAGTGGCTCCGACAGGAATTGACTTTGATGAAGTGCCTCCGCCGCCGCAGGAGCAGCAGACACGCCCCCCCGTCGGCATTGCCCAGCCAAACGACCCTGATACCTTCCCAGATGCAGACCCAAACCTAGATACACTCCCGCCCCCAAAGCCAGATTTAGAGTCAATCCCTTCCCCAGATGACCCGCCTTCTTCTCTTCCAGTCGACTCTCCAACCGCTGCATCCGATACCAACATTGTCATTTCCAACCCCGCTCCAGGCATTGATACTTCCTCCTCTGCCTCGGACACCAACTCCTCCCCGCTACTCACATTCGAAACTGACCCCTCTCCCTCCAGAACCTCCTACTGCACCGCCCCCATCACGCCCTCCCTCCCCCTCGTTCAATGGGCGCTCATGATCGACGCCGGGTCAACAGGCTCGCGGATACACATCTACAAGTTTCATAATTGCCATGCAGCGCCAGAGTATGAGTATGAGGTGTTTAAAATGGTAAGGCCAGGACTCTCGGGGTGGTTTTTGGGAGAGGCCGTTGGGAATGGTGGTGCCGGTGAGGCCCAGGATTCCAAAGAGGGCGAGGGTGCGAGTGCAGCAAAAGGAGGCGCGGAGGCTGCAGCTCGGAGTCTGGACGTGTTAATGGACGAGGCGATGCGAGTTGTCCCCGAGGAGTTGCGGAAGTGCACGCCTGTCGCTGTGAAAGCGACTGCGGGGCTTCGGCTGCTGGGGAAAGAGCAGAGTGCAGAGATTCTGGAAAAGGTGAGGGAGAGGCTCGAAGCCCGGTATCCGTTCCGGGTGGTGGAAAAGGATGGGGTTGATATTATGGATGGGAGGGATGAGGGTCAGTTTATGTTTTTTGTGGCTTTGTATTGGCATGACTCATTTATTTCTATTTTATCCAGGGGTTTACGCATGGATCACCGCGAATTACCTCTTAAACACGATCCGGTCTAATACGCCTAGCGATACCCCGAATTATGCAGTCCTCGACCTCGGTGGCGCATCCACGCAGATTGTATTCAAGCCTTCTTTCCCAGAGTCCTCCTCTTCTTTCAGCTCAGACTCAGACACCCCAGACTTCAAAGACAAGGACACTCCCTCATCAGGCCTCGCGGACGGTGAACACAAATACCTCCTCCAATTCAGCGGACGCGAGCACGTACTCTACCAGCATTCGTACCTCGGATACGGCCTCATGCACGCGCGGAAGAGCGTGCACCGGCTCGTGGATTTTATGAATTGGCTTGGGCCAGGCGGGAGCGGAGGCGGTGCAGGATCTCGCGTCGAAGGGCCGGGGATCGATATGGACGCCGACGCAGCACGGGAGGGGAAAGGCCCGGATGGGGCCTTGGACGAGGTGGTGAATCCCTGCTTGGCGCAAGGAACGAGGCGGGAGGTAGAGATTGAGGAGCATGACGCGCGGGGTGGTGGTGAGGCTGGTACCATCACCGCGGGCAAAAAACGGAAAGTGATGATGGTAGGCGCGGATGTGGGCAGCTTTGAAGCGTGCAACCGCGTCGTCGAGCTCGTCATGGCTAAAAATGCGTTCGTCATTATCGTCTTCGTTCTCTCCCTCACGTGTCCTCAAATTTTCTTATCTTATAGAATCTGCAATGTCAAGCCCTGCTCTTTCAACGGCGTCTATCAGCCCTCCCTCCTCGACACGTTCCCCACAGGTAAAATTCTGCTCCTATCCTACTTCTACGACCGCCTCGCGCCGCTCCTTCCCCCTTCCACACGCACCCTCCCCATCAGTACTATAGCAACCTTCGCCGAACGCGTCTGCCTCGGCTCGTCCTCCTGGGAGACCCACTGGGGCACCAATCCCACCGCAATGGCAGAGTTGCGGGACCGCCCTGAGCACTGTCTCGACCTCACATTCATGTATGGGCTGTTGAGGCTTGGATATGAGCTTGAGCCGGAGAGAGAGGTGCTTATTGCGAAGAAAGTGGAGGGAACGGAGTTGGGGTGGTGTTTGGGTGCGACGATTGCGTTGGTGCATGGAAAGTTGGAGTGTTCGGCGTAGATCCCCACGGGGGGGCAATGGCGAATGGTGACTATGTAGTGTGATGATTGCGCAGTTGACATCCCTATATCCTTGTCTTTTTCTTGGAGGATATTTTACATAGTCTTTAGATTCAGTGTCCGGGATAGTTTTTTTTTTTTTTCTTTTTTCCTCCTAACTATGACTCCTTAGTTCTTGTCTTCATATCTTGACTAGAGGATCCGTATCCATCATTTAGACCTATCAGTAGTAGCACTCGTAGATGCAAGGTCTTTTGGTCAATAACTTCAAACTTTCTACACGTGCTTGATTAATATTTACCCTAAAAAATCTTCGATCTCGAGTGTACGCGTAGGATCTGGTGAGTCTTTGAGAGCCATATTTTTTGGAATCAATTCCGTATAAGGCCGCCGCTAGATCACGCGATCTTAGCGTGCTCGGTAGTCAGAAAAACTTGCCTGTCGCGTCATCTCTCCCACATGAAGAGGAAGCCGGGCAATCTGGCCAATTGAGGATCCTTGTCGACATTCAAGGGCGTCTTCCCAGTCAGAAAGTCACCCAAAAACGTGAGTGCCAGTTGGCAAGAGCAAATACATAAGTTCCTGATTGATATTGGTATGTGGCATAGGATCCTGAATACCTGAGCTCTCTAGAAAAGCGACTTAAACTGTTGCACTCAGAATCAGCTCAAGGCTTAGTCAAACAAGTAGTCTTGACCCATTTGAGCCCACCCTCACCTCATATCACACTTTCTACTCCACCCACAGACAATAGGTCTACTGAGAGGGCACCACTAGAGCTTGAACGGATGGCCTCTACTTGACCCTAAGTTGAACCAGAGCGATTCTGCGAGACCCGGGGAATGGCTAGTCTGGGGATTTAGTGTTTGTGGGGATGATGCGCCACATGTGGACACGCCGGATATGGACACGCTGCGTGCCGACAGCCCCAGGTGAGCCAATGGCGGGCATTCCAAGCACGACCAAGTATATGTCAGGCTCGCATGGCACGCGATTACCTGGATAAAATTTTACAGCCATGTCAGAGCTCAGGGATGAATATTATATTCATATTATGTAAATCATCGGACAACCTGATTTCCTGCACTCTTTGAGAGCGCATCTTATATGCCATACAGTACAGATTCCAAACATGTCTACATCACGGAACTACATGGGACATCTCGTACGACATACAACCTACAAATGACAACCTATTCGAGCACCAAGGAAAAGTGACCCCGATCCGGTTGAGCACACAGTTTATATGATCATAAGCCATGCATCATGGAAGTAAAGTTACTACCCCATCATTTGACATCGAGAAATTCTGGTTTGGATTCTGAAATATGCGCACGCCTTTGGTTCGTGAAAGTAGCTCGACGTGTCTTCACAAGCTGCTGATGTACAAAGCTATTACTCTCTAAGCCCTGACTGTCTTGTACTTGTTTGCATAATTTTGCCTGGGAGTCTGTCTCGGTTGAATAGCCAAACAAGCTAAGTTGAAACACTACATATCATTCTAGTGTTGTAAGGACCAAATAAGGACCGTACCACTACATAGACAAGGCACAAGACACACTTCACATTGGTCCGCAAACTAAATGAGAAATGGAGATCAATTAGACTCTATCCTTTTCATCACCTTGATGTATCCTTATCAGACCACATAAAATGATTCCTTCAGGAAATTATAATGGACTGGAATATACCGATATTAACTCCAACATCAAAGGGCCGTGTTGTTAGGTATGACGTCATCGGCATCGGACCAAGTCGTCTGGTAAATATGAACATTTGGATTCTTCCCTCCGACAGATAGGGTCTTGCTGGCACCACTTTCTGTTGGCCGGGCACGCAGGCTGCTGAGATTAACCTCGCCACCACTACTTGCGCTCGGTTTGGAAATTTTGTTCAAATGGTTACGACTGTTTAGCCTGGAAAGGAAATGAGATCGGTTTACAATGGCAGCAGAGATAATGCTCACGTTGCCATCGTAGAATTAGTGTAGACTGTCTGATGGTAAGCTTCGTCCCTCCAGCAAGTCTGGCTACTTACGTCTGATCAGTACAAAATAGAAGATGGCGTAGATGAGAGTAGACGACAATTTGAGGAACTAGAAGACTTCCATTAAATTAAGTCGACAGAATACATGAAAGGAACATACAAGAGTTAAACACGCCAAGGTGGATATGGTTAAGAGTACACAGGTGTTGATCGAGTAGGTGATCAAAGTATTGATAATCCGTGTGCTCCCCTTCAATCCTGTCCGGCGTCGACGAAGGAGAATGCACATTGAAGTCGAAATGAAAATATCATTCAAAAGATCTGCAGAAAGAGCCAAGGCCCCAATGACCTGTTACCAGGTGAGTGACATTGAGAAACTCAAATTATAAACTATAACAGCTCGCCATGAAAATTCCTGTTTTGTTGAGAGCAAATAACCGAGATTGAAGGCTAGGAAAAACATGGATTTCAGTCTTGTATCGGTAATAGCAACCAGACAATTAAATTTTCACCCATGAATTGTATATGCTGTCCTTCAATATATGAACAGAAGATATACTAGATAAAGAAGCACGACTGACCGATACTAAAACCTATTGCAGACGGAGACGATGTCAACCCTCTGTGCATGTATCTGATAGTGAACGTACCCTGTTGACATAAAGAAACAACCACCTGGTAATTTAAAGCCATCAGTCAAGCATGATCTGTAAAGCACTAATACTTACGATGATGCAGGACAAGATATATTTCCCTCCACTCACTGTGTGGAAATTATTGTAATGAACCGGAGCCGCAAAAGAGTCTTAGGCACTTACAGCGATGAATTCGGTAGGCGTAGAAGCTTTCCAAGACATTAGGGTCATTTAACTGAATGACAACAAGATAGGAAATACCAATGTACAATGGTCGTCAGCAAAGACTACCAGACGCGTCAGCAACCTTCGTACTCCTTCTAACAAAAAGAACCTGTACACCAATCACAATGTTCAGCTGTTGTCATATTAAGTGTTTATCAGCGCTTCAAGGTTCAATTGGGACTGACTTCCAAACTCCTGACAAAGGAGCTGAGGTCAATATAACTCTTTTCTTGCCAATAATATACGAACCAGGTGGTTTGTGCTAAAGCTATCGGGTCGCCCCAGGACGTCACAGTGTAGTGATAGATCGTCATAATCACAAAGATCATGTGTATAGTGTCGAGAAACCTGAGAAGATCTCAGAGTGAATACGGCTTAGCATGCTTGACTCTAAATAGGCACCATAAGGCAGCTACCTGTATGTCATCTCGGTTATCAAAGGTTGCTCTTGGTCTGTTCACATGCTTACCAACGTCTTCAAATAGACGTGGTCTTTGGTATAGACTGAGTAGTAATTGAACCTAGACACGGAAATAAACAATTGGGGACGACATCAGCTTGTTTGAAGACTTACGTTTGAACACAAGTGACTCCGTAAACGCTGCTCCCAATTAGTGTCAGCTCGGTTGAAAAAACTTTAAGAACTGAGGTATACATCGCGGAAAAAATTACACCGAGTAGCACTGCGCCTAGGGTGTTGTTGAGGACAGTAACAGGGATGGAAACCATAGGGGGGGCAGAAGACGACATCGCTAAGAGACGCGGGTCTTGCCGTTAATACTTCAAGATGAAGAAATCATAGATCTTATAAAACCCTTCGGACAGGGTCGAGGCCTGAATGCGTGACTAACTATTGACAGCGATGTTGATGGTATATAACGGGGGCTTGGGACTAATAATAACAAGCAGTGCATGTGGTAAGCCAGAAGCACATTGTCAACTCTCTTTAGCAAATGAGATAAGAGGAGTATTCCTATTCCTGTGAACCGTGGGACATAAGACTGCGCCGATGCCTCTAAACTTAGGGTTTACCTTTGTGTGCCAGGTGAAAATCTGACAGATTGTGTTCATACTCATCATTGTATCCAACAGAATCTAATTTTAGTATCCGCTAAGTTTATGTTCCGCTGAACATCCGAATATTAGTAACTACATGTACATCCGGTCGTTTCCCCGACTCTCTTGTGCAGTCAGGTCACGACGTGCGATATCTTCTCATGCGTCTGTCCCATTGTATCCGACACAACATATAGTTAGAGTCGCTAGCTCTCATCGGGAGGCCGTCCTGCCTGCAATAACTTCTATATTCTGTCTCGAGATGCTCATCTCATGATGCTACTATGCACAAAACTGCTAGATCGCTCCATCCTATCGCTTTCTCACCCGGATTACATTTTTTAATTAAACGGTGATGTATAAGATGTTAAAATTGGAGAAAGAGATTCAAATATCGAAGATGAAGGGGTAAGAGCTGAAACATGTAATCGTTCCATTGACCATTCCTCACGCCTTCTCTAATTGTTTTCACATGTGTATTATTTAGGTCACAATCACTCTCAGATTCAGCCATTATCAATAGTGAATCTATTTCCCCATTATATACTGTGTGGGCATGCTGATACATGCTACAAAACAAATTGCTCTTTAAGGCCATTCCTGTTTATACAACCAGCTGATCACCAATCATGACAAGGATGATAGAGAAGCTAAGGATTGGCATCATATCCTCAGCCATAAACCTAGAAATATGGGCTGTTACTGTATTCCACCTGTAACCATCACTTCTGATAGCTTGTATGGTGATACAAGTATCTAGCCAGTGATCAAATGCAAGTAGAACTTTATTTCTCACCACAAATCTATATAGTCTAAGTGAAGTCAATTACTTTATGGGTGAGGTGCACCCATTGCTTCAAAACAATAAAAATGTGGAAAGTTTCCAGCTCAAGATGGGACCAGTATACAACAATAGTGTTTCATCTACTCAATAAAACTCATTCTCATTGACACAGTGGCAGAGTCTGAAAAATGTTGCAAGCAGTTGAGTAGGGAAAATGAGCACTCCACAAGGGATAGTGTAAATTTTTCATTGAGTGCTAATGCTGGGTCATGTGTAATGATGCATTTGAATCCTGAAGAAAAACTCTTGACCAGAGAAATGACTGACATTTGTTGATAGTATGCTGATAGTATTTCTAAATTCAATTAGTGAGGGAGGTGAATAGTTAGTTATACAAGTGTGATAGACCTGATTCTTAATATGTTCAAAACTCGCCAGTTCTTCAGAAAAATTTGAGTCCTTCATAAGAGATGTGAAGATCTAAAACTAGGGTAGTTACTCTTTGTAATTCTTAGTTGTTAAGTCTGGAGTTGAGAAGGTTGTGTCTGGAGGGGTTTTGGAGTGGTCCAGGCTGTTGAAGTTGAACTGGGGTGTGGAGTCATAAGGACTTGGCTTCAACTTATGTGTTGTGCCCTCTCACATTGTCTTGTCCTTGTATTTACAGAGGTGTCATGGGGGTGTTGTGGAGGGAGGTTATGGAGTGAGTTCACAGAGATAGTGAGGAGACTAAGTCAATATTTGGACTAGAGAACTAGCTATGAAGACGTGGAGGTTTATATACATTCTGGGACATGGTATCAAAATGGAACAGGGTTGTCTGAATGTGGGAGAGGGAACTACACTAGGATACAAGAATACTGAAATGAGAGAGTAAGTCACATGGAACTATGGAACATACTAGAAAATGATGCAAGGGATGATGGAAATGGTGATGTGGAGGTCTGTGTGTTAGAGTAATGATGTGTTGATGATAACAGAATGGAGTGTCATGTGTGCAGAGGTCATGTGAGGAGCTGAGAGGGGATGTGTTGGGTGCGGAGTGCTCTGGAGGGATGAGTATGGCTCAGATGTGACCTGGAGGTGGGTGACTAAGGGTGCTAAGATGGGGATATGTTGGAGGGGATCTGGGATCTAACAGTACTCCCCATTAAGGCTGAGCCTCAAGGCCTTATGGTGATTAAGACAGAAATTGCCATGGGAATAGAGGTTAGTGCTAGACTGGAAAATGTATATAAGGACATTGTGTTTCTGTGTCTGTTCAAGTATGCTTGCAACCACCACCCATAACACATAAAAAGTGAGGAACTCTGAGATGATGGAGGAAGAGATGTGCCAGCTCCAGGAGCATATAAGGCAGCAGAAGGAGAAAAAGGCTGCAGAGGTGGAGGTAGAGAGATGGAGAGCCACAGAGGAGGCTGAGCAGCTGGAAAAAGAACAGAAGGAAAGACAGGAGGTGGGGCAGCAAGAGATGGAGGAGTGGGAGAGGAGAAGAGAGAGGAGTG
>QFEC01007117.1:0-13248 GCA_003316585.1 Gomphus bonarii
ACAGTGGTCAACATCTAAGACTTGGACTAGAACCAACCCAAGAAACCTGATTGGAAGTACTGGACAAATTCACCACTTGCATGGAAAAGGCCACTAACAAAGCTCACTCTGCCCTGTCAAAGGCTGCAGATGACATTGCATGGTTCTATGACTTGCACTGCCAGGCTGCTCCCACATACAAGATTGGTGATAAGGTCTGGCTAAATGCACAAAACATTACCACCACTCACCCAATGAAGAAGTTGGATCATTGTCAAAGTATGATCTACCAAGCCTCGATTCCCTCTGTCTTACCGACTGAAGTTTGACTGACTGTATTACAAGCTACAGACTTCCAAGTCTTACAAGTACTATTCAGTTTGGCTTGGCTCGGCTTGGTACATCACACCTTACTATATTCTTCATTACTTGCTTGCTTCACTTTGGTACATATACAGGCATGTATGCCCGCCTTTTCATATATTACTATTCTTACTTCCATACTTTACATTCTCATTTCCATGCCTTGTGCGACATTGTTGCATATCTTATGGCACCCCATTCTCTATATAAGTAACTAGCCCTCATGTATGTATTCTCTGTTCAGATTATTGACTAAGTTAGACATACACTACCAGGTACTTAAGTTAGTAGTCCAACTGTCTGGTACCGAGCATCTTGGACCCCTACCAAATATCAGTCTGAAATACAGTGGCATGGGTAGGAGGATTGGCGCAACACAAGAACATTGAAGCTGACGCTACATCTGAACCTCAGCTCATTGGACCGAGCTGAACCACCCAAAACAAGAGCATGTGTGCACACACTTAACAATCATAAATGGTTGGGTCCTTATGCAGGGAACAAGGTTGTATCACAGAATGCCTATAGCCTCCAACTCCCACCATCTTTTGGTCACACCCATCCTGTCTTCTCTATCAACCTCCTATGCCCCTACCATGAGGATCCAATCCAGGAATGACATCCTCAACCTCTCCCTCCTCCTGTGATTCAAGACAAATTCTCTGAGTATGAAGTTGAAAGGATTCTAGATAGCAGGGTCTACTGAGGACGACTAGAATATAGTCCATTAGAAGGGTTATGGACCTGCAGATGATTCTTGGTTACCTGTGAGGGATGTCTCTGGAGCAAAACGACTTGTCATGGAATTTCACCAACAAAACCCCAAAGCTCCACAACATATATCAGCTACTCTATTTTCCACCCTCCTCTTTCAAACTCTAGAAAACTTCACAGAAACTCCCAAGGGACACCTCTTTGATTGGACAGAAGGAAGGGACCTAGCACATGACACTCTGACCCCAAAAAATAAGTAACACTTCACCTGACATTTAATTCCCTTCATTTATGTCCTACTCCATTCAACACCTATATAACATCCACTCTCCACCCTCCCCTACCCACTCAATAGCAAGCAACCTCTTCACTACAACATGACCAGTCAATCCAGCCAACAGAGTGTCCTCCCACTTGAATCCTACCCTCTATCATCACACTGGTCCATTGACCCAAACAACATTGGACAAATTGAGGAACTCCTTGAACTCCCAGCTCCACCCAAACCTATCTTCTCCACTCCCTGGCAAAAGAAACCCCTCACTTGCCTGCCCTATGAGGATGGAGATGTGATATTCCTTGGCCAAGATTCAATCCCCTGCTCATTTGAGGGATTCACTTGGAAGAGGACTCCCAATGCCATAGGGGAGTATGTGTGAGAGGCATCTTTCAACCCCTTCAGCAATCCCTTCAGTACCCATGGTGATCACTACTCAGATTGCAAGTTTGGCCTCCAATTGTACCCTGGGGTAGAACTTGAGAGGAACCTGACCTGGACCTGCCCTCCACTCTGGTGGAGGCTGACAAGATGTGTTAATGGGTACCTCCATTAACAATCTCAACAAAACTCCATGTCAAGACACCATGCATTAAGAGGGGGGTGATGTCAGGGTTCAGCTTGGAGTTTGTTGTCAGTTGTTGTTTCTTGTTTATGTCCTTCCATGACTTTCCATGACCTTCTGGGACTTTCCATCACTTTCTGTAACTTTACAGAACTTTCCATCACCTTCCATAACCTTCCATAACTTTCTGGGACTTTCCATCACTTTCTGTCACCTTCTATGACCTTCCATGACCTTCCACTTATATAAGTGTGACTGGTGTAACAGTTACCCATCAGCTTGATCTCTGAGGATTACCACTACACCAGGTGGGCTTTCTATGTATTTATTGCTAGTAACCTTTGTATAAACTGAGGATTACCACTACACCAGGTGGAAAACCCCCTTATCAGCTCATTAAATATTGGAGTATATTGTTGTTGTGATCTTGTCAATAGTGTCACCCTCACAACTGCCCCTCAACCTGAAAACAATTGGGATCTCCTTGATGCAATCTTGGAGCTCAGTAGGACCACCTGGCAGCAACACCAAGATGGTCAGACCACCCAAATTTGGGAACCTGACCCCTTTGATGGGGCTGACCTGAAGAATGTTGAAAATAAGCTCCAATTCCCCCTTATTATTCCATCATGCTTAGATTACCATATTCCATTTCATTTTCACTTTATTCCATCCTATCTACTTCTCCTCCTGCCTACCAGTCATATCCCACATATCCCCACTTGCCGCTCCTCCTACCATCGTTGCAGCACCATCAAATCCGAGCCGAATCCATCTGCCCACAACGTGCACAAGTCGTGACGTGTATCGCATCATGTGACATCGTCACCATCACATCATCGTCCACCGTCACATCATTGTCACCATCACGTCACCATCACCATCACACACGCGTGCCAGTCATGCGTCAGTCACACGCACGCGCAAACCATCGCACATACAACATCCCATTGTCACCACACACCGACAAATATGCGCACCATACACATCTTCCCCCCCACACACATACCCCGAACCGGCACATGCATATAGGCGTGTGCAATGACCGGAATACCAACGATGTGTCACGCGCATCATGGCGGACATCGCACACGTCTCTAGAAGGGGCGTGCACAGGCATATGCAGGATACTTAGACGCTACTTTTAGTATATAAGAAAAAGTATTAGAATAAAATAAAAAAGCTTTTAGAAACCTTCAGTTTATATTCCCAGAATCAGAACAAGTAAAAGAACCTCTCCCTCCTCTCATATATCTGCCTACCCTAAAGTTTAGCTAACTTAGTAACCCAATCTTATTATTTACAAAGAAGCTCAAAAGCTTCATTTTTATGTACAACATGAATTTCCAGATGTGACCCAACTCCTTTACTGATGATAGGCAGAAGGTCAATTATATGATCTCCTACCTCAAAGGGACCATGCTGGAATGCTTTGAGCCATATCTCACCGGTAACCCCTGAACCAAGCTGAGATGGGCCACCAATTTGGATAGCTTTCTCGATGAGTTACAAATCAACTTCAGTTCATGGGACAAACAAGCTGAAACCAAGATTGCTCTCAAAAAACTAACTATGGATGAAAACCACAAGGCCACTTGGTTCTTCATGGAATTCTACAGACTCACTGTGTTTGTCAACTACAATGACAATGCCCTGCTTTGGAAGGCCTATATGGCCCTACTGAAGTGATTCAAGGATGGCTTGGTCCATTTCAACAAGCCCCAGACCCTTGACCAGCTCCAAAACATCATTCAGTGGATCAATGTGAGATACTGGGAGAGAAAGGCAGAGCAGGCCTGAGAGGGCCCTGCTAAGCTGAAAAAAGAAGGAAAGTCACACAAGCCCAAAGCAACTAATACAGACAAGTCTGACAGCCTGAAAAAACCCAAGAGTAAGGGCAAGGAGAATTCTACTCCCCAGCTGAACCCACCTGAGTATGTGAACAAGCTTGGTAAGGATGGCAAGCTCCTTCCCAAGGAATGCCAGTGACGCATCAACAATAGTCTTTGTCTCTTGTGTGGTGCTGACAGTCACAAAGTCACAGACTGCCTGAAATCTACTAAAGCATGAGTGATGATGACTCCTTCAACCTTAAAGTGGCTACTGCATCGGACACCAAAGCTGAAAGTTTGGCTAAGGCTACCAAGCCAAAAAAAAAGTCCACAACTCTTTGGACTCTGAGCACCCTGAGAGTTGTGTTGACTCAGCTGATGCTAGTAGTGAGGTTAAGCTCAATGCTTCTGCTTTATTTAATCTGAACTCTGTAATAGTTTACTTGTCTTCTGATTCTGTTCCTAGTTCCTCTGATACCCTGTTCAAATGCTTGATTGATTCAGGTTCCACTCATAGTTTTATAGAATCCACTTTCGTCAGAAATCATAGTATACCCACTCATTCTATTACTCCTATTACTCTGAAATTATTCGATGGTAGTACAAACTCAGTCATTACCAAAAGTAGAAATACCTATCTGCTTCCCCTCAGGACACACACATTCCATAGAATTTTATGTCACATCATTAGATACTTCTGTTTTGGTAGTTCTCAGACACAACTTGCTCACCTGATACAATCTGTTAATTGACTGGGTATTGGGCAGTATTACATTCTGAACTGCCTCTATGGAGTCTATGGAGATCCTGATGGCATTGGATGAGCTGGCTCCTGCTGCCTTGCCATTACCCAAGTCTGGATCCACCTGAAAGCTGGAAGCTCCACATATAGCCCTAGTTAACACAGCCACATTTGTATGTGCTTGCAAGCTAGAAGGTTTGCAAGTTTTTTGGCTTGACCTCTCAGCAATTGATGCTACCTCGGCTTGGTCAGCTAAGGTCTCCTCCACTCTGTCCATCTTGGTCAACTTAGAAAATGTCCCAAAAGAGTATCACAACTTCACAGATGTCTTCAGCAAAGCAAAAGCTGAGACTCTAGGACCATATCGACCTTATGATTTCAAGATTACCCTGGAAGATGGCACCAAGATGCCTCATCCACCTCTGTACTCCCTGTCAACTTCAGAACTAGAAGCTCTCTGCATGTTGTTAGATGAACATCTGAATATAGGTTTTATCCAGTCTTCTACATCTTCATATGGCATACCAATCCTATTCATCCATAAAAAAGACAGCTCATTTCAGCTATATGTTGACTTTTGGGCACTCAACAAAGTAATCAAGAAAGATCGCTACCCACTCCTGCTCATCTCAGACCTTCTGGATGCTCCTCGCAAGGCTCAAATATATCCAAAAATAGATCTTCAGCATGTGTTCCATCTAATCCAAATCACTGAAGGTGATGAGTGGAAAACAGCATTCAAGACTCGCTATGTGTTGTAAAAATGGTTGGTTATGCCTTTCAGCTTAACCAATGCCCCTGTAGCTTTTCAAAGGTTTATGAACAACATCCTCAGTGACCTATTAGATCATTGTATGGTTGCATATATTGATGATATATTGGTCTATTCTGACACTATCAAACAGCACCAAGAACATGTCTGGGAACTTTTACGATGACTTAGAAAACACAGCCTATATGTTAAAGCCAGCAAATGTGAATGGCACAAAGACTTGGTTGAATTCCTCAGTTACATCCTCCAAATTGAGGGACTCACTATGGCTGAAGATAAAGTCAAAACCATCTGCAACTGGCCCAAACTGAGAAAAGTTAAAGATGTTCAGTCCTTCCTTGGCTTTGCTAACTTTTATTGTCATTTTATCTTCAATTACTCAGACATCACTATACCCCTCACTTGCCTAACTCATAAGGGCATACTCTGGGCATGGACTGAAGACTGTCAAAAGTTTTTTGACTGCCTCAAGGCTGCCTTTACCTTGGCACCCATCCTTACACATTGAGAACCCAACCAACCTTTGGTTGTGGAGACTAATGCTTCCAATTATGCTCTCACAGCTATCCTTTCCACCATAAACTCTGAAGGTGAAATTCATCCAGTAGCCTTTCACTCCCAAACTTTTTCAGGTCCAGAGCTCAATTCCAATGTACATAATAAAGAGTTGTTAGCAATCTTTGAGGCTTTCAAATGTTGGTGGCACTATCTGGAAGGTTTGGCTGAACCAGTAGACATCATTACTGACCATAAAAACCTTGAGTATTTTTCTACCACTAAAGTGTTGACCCATTGGCAGACACATTGGTATCTCAATTCAACCTCACCATTTGGTTCCGTCCTGGGAAACTCGGCACTAAGCCTGACACTTTAACTAGATGATGGGATGTCTACCTAAAAGAGGGAGGTAGTGACTATGGAACAATCAACCCACAAAACCTTCAGCTGATCTTCACATCCTTGCAACTTGTAGAATCACTTTGCACAACTCAACTCATCATTCCGGCTCTTTGAGCAAGCATTATCATGGACTCTGAGACACTTCACTCCAACATCCTATCTGCACTTCCCACAGATCCCATAGCATCACAACATCTCAGTCCAGACCCAAAGTTGAACCTGAGGTGGATGTAAACAGAAGATGGACTTCTTCAGCTGGACAACTGAATCTACATACCCAAAACTAACAACCTCAGATTAAGAGTACTTCAATATAAACATGATCATGTACTCTCAGGCCACTTTGGTCAGAACAAGACATTGGCTCTCATTCACCAAGAATACACTTGGCCAGGCCTTCAAACTTTGGCTGTCGATTTCTGCAAGTCTTGCACCACATGTATGTGTTACAAATACATCACAAACCTTACAGCTTTCTGAGGCAATTACCAATCTCTGTGAGAGACCCTGGAATTCTATTTCAATAAATTTCATTGAGCAACTCCCTCTGTCCTCAGGATTCACTTCTATTCTGGTAATATTCCGCAGACTCACTAAACAAAATATTTTCATTCCCACAGATGACACAATTACCTCAGTCAAATTAGCGAAATTGTTCATGCTTCATGTCTTTTCAAAACATGGTGTACCAAGTCACATAACATCTGACCAAGGAAGCAAATTTGTTTCTCACTTCTTCAAGTTGCTCAGTAAAGCTCTTGACATGTGCTTACACTTTACCTCAGGTTATCATCCCAAAGCCAACAGACAAACTGAATGTGTAAATCAAACCCTGGAACAATATCTATGAGTCTACTTCCACTATCAGCAGGACAACTGGTCTGAACTGTTACCGCTAGCTGGATTTGCTTACAATAATGCCCCAAATGCTACTACTGGCATCTCCCCCTTCTTCACTAATAAGGGACATCACCTGAACCTCACTGTTCACCCCAAATGAGACCTCAGTTCCTCCCAAACCTGTGAGTTTGCTGTTGACTTAGGCCAACTTCATGAAGCCCTGAAAGAGCAAATCAGTCAGACTCAATCTTGGTATCAGATATCAGCCAATGTCCAGTGACACCCCACTCCCATTGCGATTGGTTCTTCTGCTTTTGTCAAAGCACAATTCTTCCATACTACTCAGCTGACAAAGAAGCTTGCCAAAAAACACCTTGGTCTCTTCGAAGTCATAGCCAAAGCTGGTAGTCACTCCTACACTCTTTGGTTGCCTGACAACATGCAGGCAGTCCATCTGGTCTTCCATGTCTCAATGCTCAAACCTGCTACTCCCAATGTTACACCAAACTGAGTTCAGGAACCTCCCCTGCCTGTCAAGATAGACGGTGAGATCAAGTACAAGATAGCCAAAATCCTTGACTCAAAGGTAGACCGATGCCAGAGACCCTGTAGCCTCCTTTACCTGGTCTGCTGGGCTGGTTATGAAGGCACTGATGAAGAAACATCCTGGATGCTCACTGTTGTAATAGAGGCCCATCACACATAGAGATACTAGAAAATAGATAGAAAACACAAAAAAGTAAAATAGCTAGAGAACACAGGCTCACACACAGGATATATGCATCTCAGAACAAACTAGAATAGTACTCCAAAGATACATACAAAAAAGCGAACATTTCAGATCATTTTCCATAGCTACAGGCATTTTTAGATAGTATGCGGCTATGGGATTTTGCCCCCAGGGTAAGAGGCGCCCAGGCAGCTAGGGAATGGAAAACATGGAGAGAAAATACCAGGCTGACCCTGAAACATGGAGAGAGTGGAATCAAAGAAAATAGATAGAAGGAAGGTCAGAAATGGAATGGACAGAGTCTGGACAGCTCAGGAGTAAGAGGAGGAAAGAAATCACGCATATATGCACCTACCAGTGCCGTATTCATCGTCAAGGAGCTCACACATGATCAGGACTCAAGACAGAGAAGAGGAAGGTCAAAATATAAATAGAAAGGAAGGATGTATCATTTTCAAGGGTTACAAAACAGAAATAGTACACATAGATGTGACACAGCGACATGTACAACATGGAGGATCACCGTGCCTATCCCAAAGAGGTCATTCATTTTCTTCACTCACACACATGTCGAAAATGTAACAATGTATAAAGTAGTATTACTTGCCTGACACAAAAAGTAGTTTTTCTCACTCTAACTGCTTGACCACTCCTTGCCACCACCGGCGCTTCACACAAATCAACATCGCGATTCCCAACTCAGGCTCGTCGTTTGAGACCTGGATAAATTCAGAGAAGTATTACTAGCATTCAGAAACCTTTCTCACACGTTTGTAGATGTATAGGAACCCTATACAATTTCATATTGATTTTACAGACTTTACCAATTTACAGAGCTGAATTCCTGGGATGAGCATCAAAGTCCCACTTCGTGCTAAGGAGGAGATATTTGACAACTACAGATTATAAGAATAGCATACATTCACAGACAGACAGCATTCGAAGGATACACTTCATATCTTCACCCAGGAACCACCACATCACTCCACGACTCCTAATTACACTCACTACTGAACTTGGTCATGCATCCAAGATCATTGCCAAATTTCATTCTGCCTACCCTGCTAAGCCAGGGCCATGGTCCCCTTGATATGATTCAGTTTTCCTTCCCATTTTACTCATGGGCTATTTTCTTAGCTATCTATGGTCATTCTATGTACAGGTTTCTATTCTAAATGTTTCCTCTGTCTACCCTCATACCCCTCTCAGTCCTTTTCATTTTTCACTAAGTTATGCTCACCCAAGCTGAGACCTACCTGAATCTTGGCATGTCTCACTTGTCATTTTTCACACTTTACTCTTAGTTCTCATATTCTCTCTCACTTAGTTTTCAATCAAATTTTATACAAAAAAATAATTTTACATTTTTTCCATTCTACTCTTTCATTGTCTCCTCCTCCTCATCTTTCTCCTTTTCTCCTTCCTCATCCTTTTTCTCCTCTCCACCTCTATTCCTATCTTCCACCCAACCTGAACCTGAACTCAAGCTGAGAAGCATTGTATGGAAGCTTGCCAGCCAGTCAACTGACCCAGCCAGCAGCTCTAGAGCCTCAGCTTGCTGTTCTGTGGCCCTTACTTGCCCCTCATGGGGGTGAGTAAACTCCTCAAAAGAACAGGTGAGCTGGCCCAACACCAAACTTGCCCTCCCTGGCACCTCAACTGAAACAGGCCCTGTGCTAGGCCTCAAAGTCACCCTCAGTCACTTCACCCTTGGCTTCTCTTCCTGGCTTGCAGCCTTGTCCAAGTCATTGATGATACTACAGCCCCTCTTGCAGCCAACTGATAGGTTGCACCTAACCTTACACAGCTTGCACTGCATGCAAGCTGCACCTGCCTCGGGCATGAGGCAGACATCTGCCCACTTCCTGCAATTGTTCCAGGGGGTGTTGGGCTCAGCTCACCCTGCTGGTCCAGCATCTTTTGACTTCAAAGAAAATCAGAAAAAAATTCAAACAAAATAAAATAAACTTATGCTCACCTTTGGAGGCCATGTACTCTTCGGCCTTGGTACCACCTCAGTACTCCCACCTGAGGTGCTTGCTGTAATTAAGAGTGATTCTGGGGTGTGGGATGATTTCTAACTGAAGGATGATGTTCTTGGAGTCGAGTGTGATTAATGATATATGCTGTGTGGCAGCTATGCAATGGTCTGGGGATCTCCTGTGGTCTATACGGCCCTTTAGTGCCTGTACCAGGAGGTTGGCTTTAGTATCTGTGTGAATCATAAACTCAATAACAAATCTGTTATTGACTCTGTGTGCTCGAAAATCTGTGAGACACTTCTGAAGGTAACTAATTACTTCTCTGAATTTACTCAGGTCTCGAACGACAAGCCTTTGATTAGAAACACAGTTTTGATGTAAGCGAAGCACCGGTGAAGACAAGGAGCAATTGTTGCTTAGAGGGCAAGAAGGACTAGCTTTCTACTATGTACTAAGCTAGCTTTTATACAGAGTTTCAATTCTAATGTTTTGTGAGCAAAAATAGAAATAAAATTCCTTTGGGATAGACATGTCAAACCCCCATGCTATACGTATCACTGCGTTGCATATTTTGCTCTCCATTTCTGATCAGTAACCTCTGAAAATACTTGAGGCTTCTCTTTAGTATGTATCCTTGTTTTTCCAATCGTTCCACTGATTCCTGGGTGCTTCCATTGGTTCCAATACACTAGCCGATGCTTGTGGTTGCATATATGTGCCCCTTTTACTCCTATCTCAACTCCTGAGTCCTCTGGTCTTTTCATGCATCATTTCTATATCTTCCAGCTCTTATTTCCACCATGACCGCTGTCTGCTCCCTCCATGGCTGACCCTGTAAGTCCTTTCCATTCCTTCCATCCTTTAGCTGCCCGGGCACTTCCCTGCCCTGGGACCAAAGTGCCATGCCCACGTAGTATCTAAATCATCCTGTAAGTATGAGAAATGAAGCTATCTATCTTATTCTTTTGGGGATTGTTGGTATGAGTGTCTACTTTAGTTCTGGGTGCATATACTTGGTGGGGAGTCTGTGTTCTCTCTAACTATCAGTTTTTCTACCTTTTCTTCTATGTACTGTATATAAGATATAAGACTGGATATTTTATAACACACCCCTTCAAACATGTTTGATTCCCAACTTGTTGAGGAATTGAATGTGTTTGCATGGTGGCAAGGCCTTGGTGAGGATGTCTGCTGGATTCTCAAGAGTGGGGATGTATTGTACTCCTATATTGCCAGTTGCTACTTAATCTCTGATGTAGTGATAGTGGGTGTTGATGTGCTTTGTTCATGAGCTGTTGAGGTTGTCTTTTATGAATGCAATTGAGGATTGGTTGTCTGAGAACAGGGGAATAGGGGTGAAGATTTGTTTGAAGTCCTTTCTGAGCCATGCAGGCCAAATCGCTTCCGCTGATGCCATTGAGGCTGTGACAAACTCTGCTTCCATGGATGACCTGGTGACTAATTTTTGTTTTCTCAATGCCCAAGAGATGGGCTATCTGTTGTAGGTGAATATCCATCTGGTGGTGGATTTCCTGTCATTCACATCTCTGGCATAGTCAGAGTCAGTGAATCTGGTTAGGTTCTGGTTGTTCCCATTCTCTTCTTCATTTTCTGCCATGTAGAGTATGCCATGGTTTTTTGTGTATAGAAGGTATCGAACGATACATTGGTCCACTTCCCAGTGAGATATGCTGGGGTTTGAGGTGAATTGTGCACACTTGTTCATGGTGTATGTGATGTCGGGTCATGTGGATATGGCACAGTAGTTTATGCTCCCTATGAGTGACATGTATGGCATGTCCATGTTGTTCTTGTTTGTCTGTTCTTCAGTGTGAAGTTTGATGAGTGAGTCCATGGGGGAGGTGACTAGTTTTCCATGTGATATATTGAAGCATTTTGCAACAGTGTCTATGAATGCTGGTTGGGAAAGGTGTATGGTTCCTGTTTCTCTGTCTCTAGAGGTTTTCATTCCAAGTAATTGAGTCAGTTCACCCAGGTCTGAGATTTTGAAGCTCCTGTGTATGTCATTCACCATTTTTGACATTAGTGATGATGAATTTGATGTGAGGAGTCTGTCGTCCACATACCATCCTGCTATCTCTATTCCTCCATTATCTTCAAATATGAAGTACACGTTCATGTCAGCCTGTCCTGGTTGTAGGTCTATTTTCCTCATTTCTTTGCTTAGGGTGTTGTGCCATACTCTTCCCAATTGTTTGAGCCCATATATCCCTTTGTTCAACTTGCATACCATATTTTCTTTTCCTTCTTCAATGAATCCTTTGGGCTGATGCATGTAGACATCGTCTTCTAATATTCCGTTGAGATATGCTCCCTCGATGTCTACATGCTTCAGTTTGAGGTTGTACTTTGAGGCTAGTGCTAGAATGAGCCTTATTGATGTGAACCTGATAGTGAGTGAGTAAGTTTCATGAAAATCAAACCCTGACACCTGCGAGAATCCTTGTGCCACGAGTCTTGATTTGAACTTGTCTATTCGGCCTAGGTTGTTGCATTTTACTCTGAATGTCCATCTGCATCTGACAATGTTTATGTTTGGGAGTTTTTCTACCAATGTCCAGGTGTTGTAACCCGTGAGGATATCATATTCATTCTTGCAGGTGACCTTCCATTTTTCTGATTCGGTGGAGTCCATGGCAGCCTTGTAACTGGCTGGCTTGTCCTCAGCTAGAACTATGAAGGCTGATTTGATTGGTTCTGTTCCTGAGATGCTGTCAGCTATGTTATGGATCTTGGCCATTAGAGCTTTTCTTCTCATTCCTCTGCCATATGAGGTGTTTGATGGGTTTAGCCATGGTCCTTTTTCAAAGTCTTTGGGTGCCAGTTCTATCTCTGTGTCGGTTGAGTTCTCTACTTCTTCCTTGTCTCTATCTTTGGTTCATCTCTCGTTTGGGTGTCCCTGGTGCTGTTGTCCTGTGATCTGATGTGTGTTTGTGATTTCCAGTTCATCTATTGTATCAGGTTCTTCATTCCAGTCTGGTGATGAAGCGGGTGAGGTTGCTGGTGATATAGACACTTTGGTTTCTTTCAACTATAGTTCTGGTAAATCATTATCATCTGTGACATGTATAGTTATTCTTTCAATGTGATTTGACTCATCGAATATCACATCTTGGGCCTTGAGGATTGTCCTGGTGTGTGGTATCTGTAGGGGATCCTGGACATCTAGGCTTATCTGTACATAGCACCCAATGGTGCTAGTTCTTTTTCTTTGAATTTCTTTTGCAATATTCGCTTATTTTCGACTTTTGTCACTAAAATTGTGACATAAATATTATTCTGTTGGTATGTAAATGTAGTATCCAATAGCCTCGAATTTATGAGATTTTTCTCTTATTTTTTATGATTTTTTCGAGGCTTCAATTGACTTATTTTGTTGAGGCCCAACTGAAGAGTCCACAAATGCCCACAAACTCAGCTGAGTTTGCTAATATTCCCACACCGGGTAACGTGAGCGCTTAAATTCAATCTCAGCACGCAGTGTCCAGGTGCATAGCCTCAATGCTATGCCAATTACAATGGCATAGCCTC
>QFEC01007118.1:0-11191 GCA_003316585.1 Gomphus bonarii
AAAAGGAATAGCCCTATTCACCTCAGTGCCATATACTCACCAACAAAATGGGGTAGCCAAGAGGGCCATTCAGACCATAACTGAGGGAGCCAGAAGCATGATGTATGCTGCCAAGTTCCCCAAGGCCATGTGGTCTGTTGCAGTCAAAACAATGGCATATATTAGGAACCGTTCACCGAGGAGGTGCAATGAAGGGAGGACTCCAATTGAGTTCCTGACCAGCAAGGTGCCAGACCTCAGTCACATGAGGGTCTTTGGGTGCCCTGTCAGTGTCTTTGTGCCTCAAGAGAAGAGAAAAAAATGGGATGCAAGGTCCTGAGTGGGCTACATGGTAGGATATGAGCCGTATGAGTCAGGCTATCTTGTATGGTATCCTGGCAACAAGAAGGTTGAGAAGGCATGTGACCTCGTGTTTCATGAAGAGGCGATCATACCAGCCATACCAGCCCTATTTGGGGACAACGGTGATGCTACCACAAATAGGAAAGTGGAATGATCCACCAGTGATCTCGGACCTGAATCAACTGCGATGGACTTGAAGTCACCCAGTGATGGTGGCATAGCAAAAAACACACCCAACGGATTCATGGACTCACCAAATTCAAACCCGAACATTTCTAGGCATGTGTCTGCAATTCCCAATTATCCCAGAGGTTCGACATGTTTGGGATTGAACAGGGGAGGAGACCAACAGGCTGTTATGACCCTGCTTGAGGAGGAGGCATTGGTCATGGTGTTCTCAGAGGGTGACTCATGAACTGTTAGGGAGGCATTGGATATGCCTGGTGAGGAAGGAGAGGTATGGGAGGAGGCCAAACAGGCAGAGTGGAAGAACATGGTGGACCACAGTGTGTTTGGAGAACCGGAGGAGCCTCCCCCTGGTACCAAAGTCATCAAGACCAGAACGACTCTCAAAACAAACAGAAGAGATGGTCAGATAATCAAATGGAAAGTCAGAATAATTGTAAAAGGGTACGATCAAGTCCCTGGTGTACACTTCACTGACACATATGCACCGGTGATCCACTGGGAAACCCTTCGACTACTGATAGCAATCAGAGCAGCCACTGGTGCCGACATAAGACAGTTCGACATCAAATCAGCATACCTTCATGGCATGATGGAGGAGGAGGTCTGGGTATGGCAACCTGAGAGATTTGAGATCCCTGGAAAGGAACACCTGCCCATGCGCCTTCTCAGGTCACTATATGGGACTAGACAAGGGGGCAATGAATGGTGTTGCACACTACTGAAATTCATGGTAGAAGATATAGGCTGGACATGCTCTGACTTTGATCATGCTCTCTTTCACAGAAATTGGGAGGAGGATGACTCATGGGCTATTGTTGGCTATTGGGTGGATGATTCCACGACAGTAGGTACTACACACCGGCTCATGGAACTGGAGGATCAAGTTAGGTCCAAGTTTGGTATATTAAGTGAGGATCCAGCACAGTGGATCTTAGGCATGGCAATCAGACGAAACCTGGACACAAACACCGCATATATCTCACAGCAGGAATATATTAAAAACATGGCAAAGAGATTCAATATAATCAATGCTAAACCAATCTACTCACCACTCCCATTAGGTATGGATCTTTCTTCCCTTCTGCCGGCCACCAGGGGGGAGGATAGTGATCAGGTGGCCAACATACCATACAGGGCGATTGTCGGATGCCTCATGTTTGCCTCAATTGTGTCCAGGCCTGACATCACATATTCAGTAAATTTGCTTGAAAATACCTCACTAACTATGGAGTGACTCACTGGGAGGTGGCAAAACAAATATTATGCTTTGTCTATACCACATGGCACCAGGAACTCACCCTAGGAGGTTCAACCGAGTTATATGCATATGCAGATGCAGACTTTGCCAGCAATACAGAAGATTGGAAATCCACATCAGGTTATGTGTTATTCCTAGGTGAGGGGCCCTTTGCATGGGCCTTGAGGAAACAGACAATGGTTGCGCTATCCACCACTGAGGCTGAATACATTCACTCACCGAAGTCACCAAGGAGGTACTTTGGGCCCAGAAAATTTTGGAGGAGCTAGGAATGAGCATCACAAAACCAACCCTAATTCACCAGGACAACCAGTCGACAATTGCATTCACTAACAGTCAAAAGATTCTTCAGCACATGAAACATATTCAAGTACAGCAGATGTTTATAAAAGATCACATCGATGAGGGGAACATCAAACTTGCCTACACACCTACCACTGAGATGACTGCTAACATCCTGACTAAATGACTGGCCTCTTCCATGCACTGTATACATGCAGCCGCCTTGGGTATGAAAGACCATTCGATGGAGGAGTGTTGAGGTATTCCATCTCACTATCTAATAGGTAACATCTATGTACTACAGGAAGTGTTGTGCACAAGCTACGTAAGGTCACATGACCTTTCTCCATTTGGCAACAGAACTTTGGAACTGTGGCTGTCATTAGTATATATAGTATTGTACTATAGTAGTCTTCCCCTTAGTGTTCGACTTAACACTAAGGGTAAGCATCTACTTTTCTTGTGTAGTTCAGTTTTGCTAATGACCTACTGTAGATTACTTGTCAACAGGTAGATATAAAAGAGACTTAGTGTTCGACTTAACACTAAGGATTACTTGTCAACAAAGACTCAGTATGGGTCTTATGAATGGCTGGTGATGCCTTTGGGCCTCTCCAATGCACATGTGACTTTTCAAAGGTTTATGAATGACATCCTTGGTGACCTGCTGGATCACTGCATGGTCACTTAGATAGATGATATACTGATCTATCCAGACTCTATCGAGAAACACCATGAACATGTCTGAGAAGTGTTATGACATCTACAAAAACATGGCCTTTTTGCCAAAGCAAGCAAATGTGAATGGCATAAGAACTTACTCAAGTTCCTCAGTTACATGCTCTTAATCAAAGGACTCACAATGGCCAAGGACAAAGTCAACATGATCTGAGAATGGCCCGAGGATTGGAAGGTACAAGACATACAGTTTTTCCTTGGTTTTGAAAACTTCTATCATCATTTCATTTTCAACTATTTGGACATCACTGTTCCCCTCACCTGACTAACATTAAAGGCATGCCCTGGGTGTGGACTGAAGACTGTCAAAAGTCTTTTGACTACCTTAAGGTAGCTTTTACATCTGCACCAATTTTGGTGTATTGGGAACCTGACCAACCCTTGGTCATGGAGACTGACACCTCAGACTATGCTTTAGGTGTAATATTGTCAACTGTGGATTTGGAAGGTGAAATACACCCCATTGCCTTCCATTCCTGAATTTTCACAAGTGCCAAACTCAACTATGATGTGTATGACAAAGAAATTCTGGCAATTTTTGAAGCTTTCAAACATTGGAAACACTACTTGAAAGGCTTGACCAACCCAATAGATGTTGTCACCAACTACAAAAATCTTGAGTAATTTTCCTCCACTAAAGTATTGATCCATCAGCAGGCACAATGGTTCAAATACCTGTTATAATTCAACCTCACAATTTGGTTCCATCCCAGTAGGCTCAGTACCAAACCTGATGCTTTAACTAGCCAATAGGACATCTACCTTAAAGAGGAAGGTAGTGACTATGGCACCATTAACCCACAAAACCTTTGGCCAATTTTTAAATTTTATAACTGGTGAAATCCCTTCAAGCTACTCAACTTCTTACCTCTGCCCTCCAAACAAGCATCATCATGGACTCAGAACAACCCCATGCTGATATTAAACATCACCTGACATCAGACCCAACAGCCATGCTATACCTCAGCAACAAAGAAAAGTTGAGCCCAAGATGGATGTGGACTGAAGATGTATTTCTTTGGCTAGATGGCCAAATGTATGTTACCAAGGCCAAAAACCTAAGACTTAGAGTACTACAGCACAAACATGATCACATACTCTCAGGTCATTTCAGTCAAAACAAAACAATGTCCCTCATTCACTGAGAATACACTTGGCCTGGACTACAAACCTTGGTTGTCAACTTTTGGAAATCCTGCACCACATGTATGTGCTCCAAATCTCAATGTCATCACCTGTATGGCTTCTTAAAACAACTCCTGATCCCCAAACAACCATGGAATTCCATTTAAATGGATTTCATTGAACAAATCCCCCCATCCTCAGGATTCACATCAATATTGGTAGTATTATACTAACTCTCCAAGCAAAGTATATTCATTCCAAGAGTTGATATAATGACTTTGGCCAACCTGGCAAAACTGTTTGTGCTTCATGTCTTTTCTAAACATGAGCCACATAACCTCTGACCAAGGAAGCAAGTTCATCTCTCACTTCTTCAGGTCACATTGTAAGGCATTAGACATGTGTTTGCACTTCACCTCAGGTTACCATCCTGAAGCCAATGGTCATACTGAATGTGTAAATCAAACCTTGGAACAGTATCTGCGACTATATTGCAACTATCAATAGGACAACTGGTCCAATTTTCTACCACTTGCTGAGTTCACCTACAACAATGCCCCAAACACTACCACTGGTATCTCTCCCTTTGTTGCTAACAAGGGATATCACCTGAACTTCACCATACACCTTAAATGAGACCTTGCTTCCTCCCAAGCATGCAAGTTTGCAATGGACTTAGGCCTGTTGAGGTTGTTTTCAGAGATTTAGATGGTCCAGTGGGATCCTGGCTAATATATTTTCTGTTAATATATTTTCTGTAACTGCAAGAGATATATTATTTCCGCAATATAAGTCTGCAAGGGTTATCTGGTCAATCCGGCACTTTAGCGCTGGTACCGAGAACCTGGTGCTGATTTCTGGGATACTTGTAAATCCAATAACAATTGGATTAACAGACTCTGGCACTCAAAACTTCGTGAGCAATGAGTGTGATGTAACTATAACCTATCTGGAAAAAATCCAGAACTCAAACGATGAGTCTGAACTATTTGCAATAAATTTCTGCTGTGTCCGCTGTTCCTAATGTCCTCTGATCATCCCCTATCTCCATCCCATGCCTTCCACCCCTTTAGCCGCCGAGGCGCTAAAGTGCCGTGAACCAAGCCCTGCAACAATCATACAAGTAAAATGGTCATAGAATCACGGGGAATGTAGCTATGAATGAGATTCTTTTTGTGTTGGCTTTGTATTTTAGTTATCTTTGACTTCCCGCACATATAGCTACTGTTTTTGTACTAGTTCCTAACTATATCTGTTTTTTAGTTGTTTTACTTGTGTACCCATCTAGAAATGGTATCATTTGTTTCTCTATCTATAACAAGGCCAACTTCATAACACCCCAAAAGTGCAAATAAGTCATGCTTAATCTCAGTATCAAACCTTGGCCAATGCCTAACACTTACCTGCTCCTGAGTTTGCAATTGGATCCTCAGCTTTTGTAAAAGCACAATTCTTTTAAACCACTTGGCTGACTAAGAAGCTAGCAGAGAAGTTTCTTGGCCCCTTTGAGGTCATTGCCTGAGTCAGTATGCACTCCTAAACTCTTTGGTTGCCAGACAGCATGTATGCAGTCCACCTGGTCTTCCATGTCTCAATGCTAGAGCCTGCAACTCTCAACACTATCCCAAATAGAGTCCAGTCACCCCCTCTTCCAGTAGAAATTGCTGGTGAAATCAAGTATGAGATAGCTGAAATCCTCAATTCTAAGGTAGACTGATGCTGAAGACATTGTAACTTACTTTACCTGGTCCACTGGCTGGTTATAAAGGTACTGATGAAGAGACATCCTGGATGCTTGTGACCAAACTTGGTTATATGCCTGAGATTGTTGCTGAATTTCACTCAGCCTACCCTGTCAAGCCAGGACCATGGTCCCCTTGATCCAAATCTGTTTCTTTTTTTCTTCTTCTGCATTTGCATGGTCATTTTTATATTTACTAATGGTCTATCTAAGTATAAGTCCCATTTCTAAAAACATCTGTCTTTTATACCCTCTGATACCAAATGTTTACTCTCAGTTCCCCTGACTTATCCACTTATTCACAGTTTCTCTATCTGATTTACTTACATGCTAAACTGAGCTTCACCCAAACTCAGCACATCTCACTTGTCATTTTTCACTTGTCTTTTGTCTTTAGTTTCTCACTTCACTTTGCTTCCTGTTTCCAAACCAAAATTTATAAAATAAAAAAAATGTATCTAGTTACCCTCCTGTTGCTTATCCCCCTCCTGTGTCTTCTCTACCACCTCAGGGACTGAGTCCTGAACTGAACCACTTGGCTCCTCACCTGAGACCAAACCACCTGCACAATCCTCCTCATAACTGGACTCCTTGGCTGATCTCAGTTGTGAGCCCTTGTTGTTCCACCCTGCCAGTTGTTAAGTGTCTTTGGTGATGAGGGCAAGGACTTGGGTCATCTAACCAAGGTGCCTTGCCCCATCCTCCACCATAACTACCTGTCACTGCAACACCCTGGTGTTTGCTTCCAGGGCCACAGTCAACCACCACATGACCAAGCTCATCAGCTTGGGTAGTTCCACTAACACTAGTCCTGCACACAGTCTTATGACAGTAGCAACCTTGTGTACCTTTGCAGGCTACTTGGTCCCACTCCTGCTATCTTCCTCACCCTTCAGCACCTCTGACCCCCCTTTTCTCTCTAGTGCCAAGTTGCACTTTACCTTGCATGACTTGTACCTGGTGCAAGCCACACCTGCCTCTGGAACCAAGCATGGTGAGCCATGCTTGAGACAGTGAGCACATGTCTTGGCCTCAGTGGACCTCTGAGCCACAGGTGTGCAAGGCTTGTGGGTGAACCAAACCTAAGAAAAGGAAGGAAGAAGCTAAACAACTTCTCAAATAATCCTTACATCATGTGATTGGTGCACAAAACCTTAAAGTTCAAACTCCGCTTGAATGGGTTCAGCCATAAGAGGGAGGTACTGTCAAAGGCTGTTAAAAACAAACATTGGTCTCACCAACTGAAACCACTTGCATTGAATCATTCAAGTACAATCAAACTGAATTTTGGTTCACTCAGTCATACCAACTGAAGACCACATATGTAGAACAACCCTTACAATTACTATGTATGTTTGGTCCTCACTTCAGTCACCTTAGTTCATGTATGGTCATACATCCCCTGTTTCCATGTCTAATAATCATTGTTGCATTTCTTATTCCTCATTTCTTATCCCAGTCTCTTATCCCCATTCTTGTTTAATATTTAAATGTGATTCTGTTCATGCATGTACTTCAGTCAGAAATAAAATTAAGCCTCACATTCTCCTGTGTACATGGCCATTTGTTCAGTCCCTGTCAGAGTATGATCTGACTGAACCTTGGTTCACTTGGTCAATCCAACCAAAATTCACATGTGTTGGATTATCACAAATTTCTTATACACATTTGGTCCTCACTTCAGTCACCTCAGTTCATGAATGGACACATATCCCCTGTTTCTATTTCTTACTAGATACATTCTTTATTTCTCATTCCTTATTCTGGTCATTCATCCCCATTCTCATTTAGTATTTAAGTCTGACTCTGTTCATGTATGTACTTCAGTCAGAAATCAAATTAAGCCCCATATCCTTTTCTATACGCATCCACTCACTCAGTCCTGAACAGTTTGGTTAACTGACCGAGACCCATCTTAAATACAGTGATGTACCTAGAATGTAGTAGAGTGGACACAACCCAATAGGTTAAAGCCAAGTCATGTCTGACCTCAGTTCATTGGCCCAAACTGAACCTCAGTAACATCTGTTTCTCAGTTAAGCCAGCTCATGGCATTTAACAGTCCCAAACAATTTGGCCACTGACTGAACCCCTCCCAAAATACAGTGACATAACCAGAATGTACCTGAGTGGGTGTAACACATAAGTTGAAGCCAAGTCATGTCAGAACTTTGGTTCATTGGCCCAAATTGAATCTCAGTAACATTCACTTTCAGGTTAAGCTACTTGTGGCTTTTAAAAAAGTCTCACCTTGAACAATATATTACTTCAAGATATCACATTTGTGATATCTGATGGGGATAAAGCAACTTTTTCACAGTAAGCTCAGAGAAAACTGTTTTGAGATCTAAAAATTACACTCCTCAGTGGTTGTTAACACTGTTACATTGTTTGTGCAATACCTAAAAATTACACTACAGAAGAAATAATGAGAAAATGACACTAAGAGTACATTAATATGACAACTGGCTCACCTCCTCAGTGGTTGTTAACACTGAGGAGTAGGTGCATACACAAGTGTGTCTCACTTGCATATATGCATGAACTGGCCCTTCGGTGCCTATGACATAAGCAAAGTTAGTGCCATACTTTGATTACATAATACAATGCTCTGGGAAACCAGATCATTGGTTCCTTCCAAGCTATTGGTATGTGTGTATAGCCTCAAGGTGGAGGCAAAAGTAAGTGCCACACGAGTAGTGTACAGAAAGAAATGGTGAACACAGAAAGATAAAACTATGGAAAATTTCAGAAAAATATATGAGCATGTAATGAACTGTTCTGTCCAGTTACTTGAGTGAAAATCAGTATATATTATGATTGCAGCTCTCAAAGATTGTATAGTGCATATATGCACCCTACCTAAATTCCACCATAAACTGAATTTTATCTAGCAGTATCAAGGTGTAATAAAAATTTCTCTGTCAGCCAAGTCCAAAAACAGCTGACATGGATGGAATAGAAGGGACACAATGTAACTGCATGCCTGGACAATATTCCATTGTTGAAAAACAAATGGTACATTTGACAGTTTTATACAAATCATTACTTTATATACTAAATCTTCCTGTAGATGTATAAATCTTAAGTCTGGGGTCAAGGATGTTGTGTCCCAAGGGGTTCTGGAATGGTCCAGGCTGTTCAAATTCAAACCAGGGTGTGGAGTCATGTGGACTTGGCTTCAACTTATGTGTTGCACCCTCTTATATCATCTTGTCCTTGTATTTATGAAGGAGCTACAGAGTGAGGTTACAGAGTGAGTTTACAGAAATAAAGAGGAGACTAAATTGATATTCAAACTAGAGAACTAGCTACAAAGACATGGAGGTTTATATACATCCAGGGGCATGGTAACAATATGGAACAGGGTTGTCTGAATGCAGGAAGGGAACTATATTAGAATGTGGAAATACTATAAGGGGGAAGATGCATCATGTGGAACTATGGAAAGCACTAGAAGATGATGCAAGGGATGATAGAGGTGTAATGTGGAGGTCCATGAATCAGAGTGATGACATGGAGACAATGACAGAACAGAGTGACATAGGTATGGAGATCACATGAGGAGCTCAGAGGAGACATGTTGGTTACAGGATGCTCAGAGAGGTGAAAGTAGCTTTGGATGTGGTTTGGAGGTGGATGACTAAGGGTGCTAAAGTGGAGATCTATTGGAGGAGATCTGGGATCTAACAATAAACAGGGTAGTGTAGTTCATTTTAGCATACTCTCATAGCAGAAGTAGCTTGGGGAAATCAAAAATATCATATCCACCAGATCTTGCCTCCATCTATGGGCTAACAAGTGACAAAAGCATTCTAAAACAAGTGATATATCCCCTATAATATTCCTATTGTTATATACCATACTTACATTTGTGTTTTTCAACAGTTAAAATTGAAGGGAGTTTCTTTTTTGATTCCTCTCTTAGCAATTTGACCACTTATTAGTGTTAGGGATAGGAATATATAAGGGTTCCCAATATGCTATCTTAATAGGGATCATGACCCTGAATATCAGGGCTCACACTCCTCTTGTGCTATGTCATCTGTACCAAAGGGTGTGGCTTGACTCATGGTTGCATTTTGAAGCGGTCCCCTCCGTCTATAGGTTGACTGTAGAAATTATTATAATATATACTATTAATTCCTTTGATTTTGAATCTCCCTTGGTGGAAAAGAAAGTAATGGACTGGCCGAGGTTTAAACTCAGGACTCCATTGTTGTGGTATGGTGCTTTAAATACCAAGTTACCAGTCCCTTTTTGGGTTCAGGACTATTCTCACATATTGTCTTTTACCAAGGTCAGGTATTCCTTGGACTTTTCCAACACCGACCAACGAAGAAGCCATGGTGAAGCGGAGATGTCCAAGTTGAGGTAGGAAGGTGTAAACATTTAACTGAAATACGGAGGACATGGATTTGAGATATGAACTCGCTAACATATTTTTTCACTGCAAGTATATATAATTTCTTGGTATACCAAGTGTATATACTATTATTGCGCAGCCGCAATCTATCTTGGACATTCGGAGATGACACATTATTGGCATGTATATGTAGCCATGTTTGGCAGCGGGGGAGGCCAAGGTTCATCCTCCTGGGAGCCTTGGCCCTCTTCTTGTAACATTGATGCATGTTCAGCCCAATGGAGCTTATTCCTCATGAGCTCATCCCATATCTCCTTTCCTATCACAGTATTCCACCTCTCATCATTCACAGGCACCAATGGAACTTCATCTGTATTCACCCCAAGCTCTTCCATAGCTCTGAAGATGTCATTTGACGTGTAGTCCTTTTTTATGTCCCCACCAAGGAGGTTGGCCTTGAGACTCCAGCGAAAATGTTTGCGCAAGAACTCATCGTCTGGTCCTGGACATGCAGGCCTTTGTAACTTCGGTAAGTGTGAGGGCGGTGTTATAGAACCCATATCTCGGAACACGATAATGCGATAATCGTCCTAAGCCTGATATTCAGCGTTCCTGGTAGATACAGCGATGACTCAGAGCGACAGGTTTGGGACATACATCAACATCAATCCCAAAGGCATTATCATGAAAGAAAGGCAGCAATTCTCTTCGCATGAGGCTTGCATTTGAGGCAGTAATGAAAGGTGCATAATCACAGGATTCCGGGTGAGGGCACGGGTTCAACTAGATTAATAGTTGGTAAACACAATAAACTGAAAAAGATACTAGGTACCAAGTATGCTCAAGTAGGTGGAAATATCCAAGTTATATCTAGATCCACATCCGTGGATATGCCAGTAATAAAGCACCCTCTGTCACGCAGACGAACAGAAGTCGAGATAAAATCCGGGGTATTGTACTGTGCTATTCGTTAGGGGTGATAACGCCATCGAATTGAGGGAATGTACCAAATCCATTGCAACCGTGTAATTACTACCACAATTATCATAATATTTTCTTAGGCTCGTGACGTGTTCCTCGAAACTTGCCTCATGTGGGAAATGATATGGGAAAGGAGGTTCACCAGCTGCAAAGTAATCAGAAATACAAC
>QFEC01007129.1:695-11731 GCA_003316585.1 Gomphus bonarii
CTGAGTCTATGGTGCCACCTGAGCCAGCAGCATCAGTTCCGTGCTCATCTGACTCTCCGCCTCTGTCTCTGCTCATTGCTCCCAAAATCACATTGGTGAATGCAGCAGCATTTGCCCGCATTTCCAAAATGGATGGTACGCAAACCTTCCAACTACTGATTACAGCATCTGACAAGTTAGACTCAAACGATGCTCCGGTAAATATGACTGGTGTTCCAGAAGAATATCATAACTTCACAGACATTTTCAGTAAGGCCAAAGCCAATACAGTGGCTCCGCACAGGCTGTATGACCTCAAGATTGAACTTGAAGGTGAAACATCTCCTCCCTTTGGTCCAATCTATTCCCTCTCTCAGAGTGAACTAAAACCACTTTGAGAATTTTTAGATGAACATGTCTCCATGGGCTTCATCTGCCCTGTTGCCCATAAAAAGGACAGCTCTCTTTGACTCTGTGTTGACTTCAGAGGGCTCAACAAAATCACAAAAAAGGACCGCTATCCGCTCCCCAGAGTTATGGACCTCCTTGACAGTCCGCATAAAGCCCAGATATTCACAAAAATTGACCTCCAACACACTTATCACCTCATTTGAATCTGTGAAGGTGACGAATGGAAAACTGCCTTCAGAACCAGATATGGATCATTCGAGTGGTGTGTAATGCCTTTCGGACTCATGAATTCCCCTGCAGCATTTCAATGCTTCATGAATGATGTTTTCTCTGACCTCCTCGACATCTCCATCCTCATTTATTTGGATGACATCCTTGTATACTCTGATGACCTAGACCAACATAGGGGACACGTTCAAGACGTACTCCAGTGACTCCAGTCGAACCACCTGTATGCACATGCAGACAAGTATTTCTTCCACATCGACACTGTCGAGTATCTCAGATATATCCTCTCACCCAATGGCCTCACCATGGCCAATGACAAGGTCAAAGTCATCCAGGAATGGCCTGAACTGCGAAAAGTCAAAGATGTGCAGTCCTTCCTTGGATTTGCAAACTTCTATTGCTGTTTCATATTCAACTATTCTGATCTTACTGTTCCACTAACTCGTTTGACCCGCAAGGACACTCTGTGGATTTTTACGGATGCATGCCAGAGTTCATTCGAAACCTTGAAAAAGGCCTTCACAACTGCTCCCATACTCACCTATTGGATCCCTGGGTCCCCACTCATTGTCAAAACCCATGCCTCTGACTATGCACTCGCTGCCATCTTATCGATGATATCTCCAGTTGACAATGACATCCACCCAATCACCTTCCACTCCCAGACCTTCACACCCCCAGAACTAAACTATGATGTCCACGACAAGGAACTGCTCATGATTTTCGAAGCATTCAAGTGTTGGTGTCACTACCTTGAAGGCTCCTTGGAAGCAATCAACGTCATTACAGACCACAAAAACCTGGAATATTTTTCCACAACCAAACTCCTTACTTGACATCAAGTCCATTGGTCAGAATACCTTTCTCAATTCAACCTCGTTATCCGTTTCTGCCCCAGATGACTCAGAGCTAAACCTGACACTCTGACAAGACAATGGAATGTCTACCCTAAAGAGGGAGGAAGCAACTATGCGACCATCAACCCGCACAACTTACATCCAGTATTTACCTCTGAACAACTCATCTCCTCACTCCATGCTACATCCTTATGCTTCCCAGTACTCTGCACCGCTATGGTTATGGACATCGACAGGTTGCACCTAGACATTAAAAGCGCTCTCTGCTCTGACTCCATCATCTCTGCCCATCTTGACAATCCCACAGGACAATGGCCTGTAGACTCCGAAGGATTCCTCCTCTTGGACAAACACATTTATGTCCCTGATGTTGGTGACCTTCGACTCTGCATACTACAAGACAAGCATGATCATCCTATATCTGGACATTTCAGACAGAACCACATGCTCAAACTCATCTGTAGAGACTACGTTTGGCCTGAGCTCTGCAACTCCGTTAAGTCCTATATTAAGTCTTGTACTATTTGCATGTGCTCTAAGTCACAGAGACACCACCCCTATGGACTACTCAAGCAACTCCCTATCCCTGAATGTCCTTGGAACTCCATCTCAATGGATTTTATAGAAAAACTTCTGCCATCCTCTGGACATGACACCATCCTTGTCATCATCAACAGATTTACCAAGCAAACCATCTTCATACCCACCATCGACACAATCAACGCTCTGGTACTTGCAAAACTCTTTGTACTCCAGGTGTTCTTCAAACACAGAGTTCCATCCTACATTACCTCTGACCATGGTACAGAATTTGTATCCTCCTTCTTTTGATCCCTTGGAAAGGCTCTTGACATAAAGCTCCACTTTACCTCCAGATACCACCCTGAAGGTGATGGACAAACCGAACAGATGAACCAGACACTGGAACAATACCTTCGAGTCTATTGCAACTACCAACAGGACAACTGGTCAGACCTCCTTCCCATTTCAGAATTTGCATACAACAATGCTCCAAATGCCACCACCGGCATTTCACCTTTCTTTGCCAACAAGGGTTATCACCCCAACATCACCATACACCCTGAATGAAACCTTGCCTCCTCAAGAGCATGAGACTTTGCAGTAGACTTAGAGGAACTCCACCAAGTACTCCACAAAACCATTCCTGATGCCCAACAACAGTACTCCACATCTGCGGACTGCTGCCAGACTCCACCTCCAGAGTTCGAAATTGGTGACAAAGTCTTTGTCAAATCAGATAACATTCACACTACTAGACCTTCTAAGAAACTATCTGAAAAGTATCTAGGTCCTTTTGAGATCATCGCTCAAGTTGGCCCCATCTCTTTCACCCTCTGGCTTCCAGACAACATGCATGTGATACACCCCATCTTCCACGTCTCCATGCTGGAACCATCCACGCCCAACAACTTCCCAAATTGAGTTGCTCTGCCTCAACACCCCATAATAATTGATGGTGAACCTGAATATGAAATCTCTGAAGTCCTCAGCTCCAAGGTCAACAGATGCTACACTTGCCCCTTACTATACCTGGTCAAGTGGCCTGGATATGAGGGCACAGAGGACGAAACCTCCTGGATTGGCTGGTCATGTTGTAATGAAAAGGTTGTTTGCTATTGAGTGGGCAGGGGGAGGATGGATAATAGATGTTATATAAGTGTTGAATGGAATGAGACGTAAATGAAGAAATTAAATGTGAGGTGAAGTGTTGCTTATTTTTTGGGATTAGAGTGTCATGTGCCAGGTTCCTTCCTTCTGTCCAATCAAAGAGGTGTTGCTTGGGAAGTTTTTTAGAGTTCAAAAGGGGAGGGTAGCATATAGAGTAGCTGATATGTGTTGTGGGGCTTCAGGGTTTTGTCAGTGGAATTCCATGATGAGTCGCTTTGCTCCAGAGACACTCTTCACAGGTAGCCAGGAATCATCTGCAGTTCCATAACCCTTCCAACAGACTAGGTATTCCAGTCATCCTCAGTAGACCCTGCTGTCTAGGATCCTCTCAACTTCATACTCAGGGATTCCATCTCAAATAACAGGAGGAAGGGGGGGTTGAGCATGTCGTTCTTGGATTGGATCTCTTGGTAGGGGCATAGGAGGTTGACAGAGAAGATGGGGTGGGTGCAACCAAAAGATGGTGGGAGTTGGAGGCCATAGGCATTCCACAATACAACCTTGTTCACTGCATAAGGACCCAACCATTTATGATCCAACTTCTTCATTGGGCAAGTGGTGGTAATGTTTTGTGCATTTAGCCAGACCTTATCACCAATCTTGTATGTGGGAGCAGCCTGGCAGTGCAAGTCATAGAACTGTGCCATGTCATCTGCAGCCTTTGACAGGGGAGAGCAAGCTTTGTTAGTGGCTTTTTCCATGCAAGTGGTGAATTTGTCCAGTGCTTCCAATCAGGTTTCTCAGGTTGGTTCTAGTCCAAGTCTTGGATGTTGACCACTGTCAAGCATGAAGGGAGTAGTCTGGGTCGCAGAGTGGATTTGACTGTTGTATGCAACTCAGCAAGGGAAATCCAATCTAACCAGTCATCTTGATGCTGGTTGACAAAGAGTCGGAGGTATTGCTCAATCTCCTGGTTGACCCTTTTAGTTTGGCCATCAGAGTGTGGGTGGTAGGCTGTGGAGGCAGCAACCTTGATACCTAGGAGCTTGTTAAATTCTCGCATGAACTGGGATATGAATTGGGTGCCACGGTCACTAATGACTTCCTCTGGTACTCCATGGAGCTTCCAAACATGGTCACAGAAAAGTCTGGCAATTCCTACTGAGTCCACATCAAATGTGGTGGGAATGATGTGTGCATGCTTGGAGAGGCAATCTACAATGACAAGAAGGGCATTGTAGCCATGACTGGTAGGGAGTTCTGTGATTAGATCAACAGTGATAACTTGCCATCTGTGGTCTAGAATACAATTGGGGAGGAGTTTGCCAATGGAGGAGGTTGGGAAGGTTTTGGTCCTATTGCAGAGGTCACAGGCATTTATATATTTGGCAATATACTGTCCCATTCCAGGCCACCAGTAGTTCTGAGACACAAGTTCAAGAAGCTGAGCCTTCCTGTTTAGTTGAGACATATTATTTCATTAGGTTATGTGTTCTGGATTTTGAATAGTTACAATGTCAAACCTTTCACTACTATTGTCAGGGGACTACTGGTTTATTCCCTTTTCTTCCTTTTATTTCCTTGTTTTCCTTATCCCTTTTGCTCCTGTTACTTCCATAATTACTTCTTTATCTCCATACTTCATCTTCTTACTGTAATCTTTTCTCCTTTATCTTCCTTGCTGGATGTGACAGGTTTGTTACATCATAGTCACAGTAGCTATACAGTCACTGCTTAGGTAAGGGGGTCCTCAGTTCTTTCTCTTCTGAACCTCCCTACCAGGTAAGCAGCTCACATATATCTAACTACATTAACCTTTATAATATTTACTTCTGGACCTCTCTACCAGTTGTCTGATAGCATCTGTGGGTAGGCCTGGGTTTAGAGTCCCTAGGTCAGGCCTAGGGTAGAAAGGCAGGGCTGTGGTGGTGTCCTGCTGTCTTAGCTCCCAGTAGTTGCCTGAGTTAGTACCCAAGTAGGTTGTTCTTACAACTATCTAGTTAGGATTATACCACCTGTATCAAAACTCTGCAATAATAGAAGTAACTGTGGGTTTGATTTCAGGCATGACTGGTTGGATTTCAGTTGGCAATGGGTGTAACATGTCTCTAGTATTCCCTAGTGTACATGTTTCAAGAACTGAAAATTGATTTGTCAAGCAGGGCATGTCTTTCACTGCTGACTTGCCTAAAAACCCTGTTTTCCTCCTTCAGAAGCTTGGACCTTTGCCTTCTGTGCTGCCTCACAAGCATCTAGAGCAGCTGCTACTGACTCTGAGATCATGTCTGCAAGTGCAGCTCCTGTGAGGTTGGTGCAGACACATTCTTTGCAGTGCTCTGGGCATGCTGGGGAAATAGGGTCTTGCTTGCCACAGTTGTAGCATATCCAAGTCTCGATGTGTTGTTGATTGGAATCTATATCCATGGGTGTAGCAGTGCTGGGTGTGGGTATGGCAGGAGTGGTTGCAATTCAGATTGGGACAGTGTGGTGGGAACCATGAGGTACTTGTGCCTTCTTAACTTCCATGAGATGGCGATAGTTACGGTCGATCTAACATGTGGCTTCCTTCCATGCCTTGAGGTTAGATGGGAGAAATGGTTGTGCATGGATCTTGTCTAGAATTGTCATTGGAAGTCCTCATGCATAGGCATCCTCTAGTGCCTCATCATTAAAGCCTGTTCTCCCTGCAAGGATCTCAAACTGTGCTGTATAGTTGTCTGCCAACATGCTAGATATCATCTTGAGGTCATGCAGTTTGGTGTGTGCTGTTCTGGCATGATCAGGGTCTCCGAAGGCTGCTTCAACCTGTTTAGCAAATTCATTGAAGGTAATGATTGAAGAGGTCCCATCAATGATAGCTTGTGTTTTATTTTGTGCCCAGGCTACTGCAAAGCCCCTGACATGAATGAGAGGGCATATAGAATTTTTGTTTGTTTGTCTGGGAATGCTCCTGGTTGAAGATGATAGAGCTTCACAGCACAGATGAATCCCTCTCTGTCTTCCCTATCTCCAGTGAACTTCTCCAGATCTTCTGCCTTGATGGAGCGATGAGAAGGGGGGCTGGGTGTAGGGATGTGGGTAGACAAGTGCTGGGTTACTGCAATTGCAGCAGCTGAGACAGTACTGGTCATATTGTTCTGCATAGCACTCAACTGCTCTCTAAGCACTTCGTTCTGGTGCCTTAGGAGGTCAATTTGGTCTGTCTGGTTGGCAAACATGTTTCTGATAATGGCACCAGCAGCACCTAGGGACTTCCAATACTCCTCTAGGGTTTGGTTTGACATGTTATGAGGTGGAAACTGATGGAAAAGATGTGTGAGGTTGTCTGAAGGGGAGCTTGATCTTCTGTGAGGGTGACACTATTGACAAGGTCATAACAGCAAGATAGCTGTCATAACAGCAAGATACTCCAAATGAGCTGATAAGGGGGTTTTCCACCTGGTGTAGTGGTAATCCTCAGTTTATACAAAGGTTACTAGCAATAAATACATAGGAAGCCCACCTGGTGTAGTGGTAATCCTCAGAGATCAAGCTGAGGGGTAACCATTACACCAGTCACACTTGTATACCCTAGCAGAAAGTCACGGAAGGTCATAGAAGGTGATGGAAAGTGACAGAAAGTCCTGGAAAGTTATGGAAGGTTACAGAAGGTTATGGGAAGTGATAGAAGGTCATGGAAAGTTATGGAAAGTGATGAAAAGTCCCAGAAGGTCATGGAAAGTCATGGAAGGACATAAACAAGAAACAACAACTGACAATGAACTCCAAGCTGAACCCTGACAGTAACATTCTACTTTATTCATATTGTCAAAATCTAGTATTACACATTAACAGAACAGCTTTACAGGTATTTGAAACTTTAGTGCCCTGAGCACTTAGAGGTGCTAAAAGTGAATATTATACAAAATTTATAAGAGGTGTTTTCATCCACATATCAACACCTATTCTACCAAAATTACAGGACACTCATCCTATATTTCACCTCTACAAATCCCATTGTATCCAAAGCCATGAATCCTCCTATTTCAAAATTTCACTCAATCTTAACTGAACCAAAGTGCCCATCACCATCATGTACAACATAGGGCTGGCATGAGCCTGGCAAGTCACCCACCTTATAAAAGATGTTCACTTTTCTGGCTCTGGGTTCATTTGTATGTACATTATCATATTTCATTTGTAAAAACAACAATAGTATTCTTTTATCATCCCACATCACTCCAGAAACTATCAAAGAAAAGCAAAATAAATTTTTACTGATATTCTCAATAAAATAAAACTCTACTTTATTCCTTACTCCTCTGGCTTTTAATCTTGTCAGGGGTGGGAGATGTTCCTTGTTTTTGGCACCATAATCTCTTTGAAAGGTGTTTATGGACTAGGGAGCTTGTACTAAATCTAGGCACCATCTGAAAATAGTCAATCTTATGCATGGACCTATCACCCAAAAAGTTTGCCTCTAAGTATCATATTCATTTAAAGTTGTTGACATTCTGCAACATCACTTTGACTTCTCTAGACAATTGAAGTGGCAAATATTTGTGGGGTGTGTTATCAAAACTCCCAAGATTTTCCTCAACTCACCATTGAGTTTCCAAAAACAATCATACTCTAGCTGTTAAGAATGGGCCGAGCCGAGGTTCTTGCATATTACTCAAGCGAGGTTGTAACTTTGAGCGAGGTTTGGAGTAGGGCTTGGCTTCAGCTTATGTGCTGCACCATCCAGATCTCGTGGATTCCCTAATTTCCAAGGGCGAGGTCTAACTGAAAACTCGGGGTAATCTTAGTCGATTTTCTGACTACAGAACTACTAATTTACATACACATGATATATGAGATTAGTATTTCAAATTAGTCAGAAGATTTCAAATAAAAAGAACAAGGGGGTTTCCAGAACGGGAATTAAAACAAAGGCGAGGTGAAACATGGATGAGTAAGAATAAGGTTTGGGTGAAGTTGTTACAAAGATTGTTGCGCAAGGCAATGGAAATTACTTGAATAGGAAAATGTATCATGAGTGGAATTGTGAAGCGAATAAACTGGAGCAAGGTCTAGAACTAGGATGAGAAATCAATAGAGACTGAATGGGGTTTCCAAAATAAGAAAAAGAACACTTAATCATGATTGACTAAGCGAACGGGGATCTCATGAGGTGAGATCCTAACACTAGCTGTCAAAGGAATTCATTTCTGCTAAGCATTCCTTTGTCTTGAGTCTACCCAGGTTCATGAGGAAATAATAGTACTCAACATTCATGCATTTACCTGATGGTTTAACTAACTGAGACTAGCATCTTGTAGGTCACAGAAGTCCCAAGAAGTCCCGAGATTAAGTAGACCTAATTGGGCTAGTATACATCATGGTTACACCCTAGCATGTTCTAAGTGCTAACCGGAACCCTTAAGTCTAAAGACAAGTTTTTATACCTGTGATAGTGAATTGTTCAAGAGGCATCTGTTGTCTGCTAGAGTGTGTTATCTCTCAAATGAGTTTAAGATATTATCTCACAATCCTCTTCTTTCAGATATCTTCAAGTCAGTTTTCCCATCATTGCTTCCTGCTATGAAGATGTCTTGATGAGGATGCATATGGTCCTGAAACCATGCTCATGTACCTCAAACTGGGAAGTGGATCAAACACAGATGCCTCTTATTCTACTGAGCACAATAATCAGGGGTTGATGCTGAGTTGAATATCATTGCAGTCATGAATTTTCTGTGACCGCTGGATTCCAGTGATCACCACACAAATCCAATACAATGCAGACATTCGTTAAACAGAGGTGGAGCTGAATATGATAAGTGTCCAACACTTACACTGTGATTAATCATGACACAGATAATGCTGCAAACTGCAACATGACCCTCAATAATGCAAGTGGTATATTCATGTTTCATGCAGTTGAATGCTTTCATTTGTCTGCTAGGTGGATTTTTGTAATTAAGAGTGTTTGGGGAGTGGGGGATTGTTTCCTAACTAAGAATGTTAATCTAGGAGTTGGTTGGAATGTTTGTTCTGGGATATATGCTATGGAATTCATCTGTGTGTGCCTAACGATTTGGGCTGGTGAATACAGCCCTTTAATGCTCATACTGAGAGGTTGGCTCTGAGCTCTGAAAAAAATGTAAATTCAATATTAAATAGAATATGTAACCTGTGTGCTCAAAATGATGTGAGACACTTCTGATAGTGACTAATAACTTCCATGAATTTATTCAGGTCTCAAATGACAAGCCTTCAGTGGGAATCATAATTTTGATGTAAGCAAAGCGCTGGTGAAAACAAGGAGTGATTCAGGCTTTTTGGCAAGAAGAATTGGTTCTGTACTATGTTCTGATAGTACTACTTATACAATTCTACAGTTTCAACATGTTTTGAGTGAGAAAGGAAATGGGGCTGCTTTGGGATAGATGTGTCAATGCTCTGTGCTATATGTATCACTGTGTCACATATTTTTGTCCCATTGTCAATCAGTATCCCTTGAAAATGTTATGTGCTTCTTTTTTCTGTGTTACTATGTTTTTCTTTTGATCCCCTTAGGTCTGAGTTATGTCCATTGATCTCTATGAGGTGGGCAGCACAGGTAACTGCATATATGTGCCCCTTTTTCTCTTCTCTTAACTCCTGAGTCCTCCTGCCGTTAGATCCCAGATCACCTCCGACAAATCTCCACCCTTAGCACCCATTAATCATCAATCTCCACACCCCTCAAGATCAATCTCATCCCTCCATCATACTCTACACCACGGATACCCTCCATGTGACCTGATCTCAGATTTTGGGTGGTTAAAACAAGTGAAATTCCCTGTGTTGTGGTTATTCATGTTTTGCACTAAGAGGCAAATTACTGGCAAGATATACTGAGAAATGTGTATAAACTATATTGTATAATGTATCACCACCATTATGTTGCACTATTTTTGTATTTCCGACACTCAGGGTACATTTCAAACTATCTCTTAGTATATTTCTTTCTGTAGTGTCCGGTAGTTAGTTAGGGGCCTACGAGGCAGCAACATGAGATAATGTTGATCACTGTCACTGGAGGCATACACATGCACTGAGCTGGGAAGCATCCATTGCAAATGGAAGAACCAAGAGAGACATCTTTCAAATGAGAAATATTGAATACAACCATACTACAATATAAAACAGCTGTGACAGCTGCACAAGATATGAGACATTCAATATGGATCTCACTCACGACACATGATCACCAGATATCAAATAGGCAAGGGACCCCTGTCAAAACCAGGCATTGAAAACATTATTCTACCATATAAAGAACATATTCCTGAGTGCATACATTCACTGCATATCTATATGTGAGGAGGGATGGAATGCCTGACAAATAAGGCTGGCACCTATTTGGGCAGCAGAGTAGACCCAGATGCAAATTGTTACCAAGCTTATTGATCAGGGGGCCAAACATCTGGATACAAAAAATATGGAATTACAGGCAGAATAGAGACTCTGGTCTACATGTGACAGCTGAGGTCTGTCAAATATCAAATGAGAAATAGTCATCAGACTACAGCCCCAATTCATATCTTTCACCTAGGGGATTCCCAATATGGGAAGCAATGACTAAACTGAGTGGGCAGTTGCCTACAAATAGTTAGTGACTTGCATAGTACACCAGTAACAAACAGTTCTCTGAAGACTTTGTTGAGTGCAGTAGTGGAAGACAAAGAAAGACACAGACACATATGACACAGCAGGATTGTGCCAGACTCATACACAGACAGATGGCAGAGCATAGCAAGCATCCACACAGGTGCTTATCTATTAGAACTGATATACTATACATATGTAACACTGTAATTACCATAGTACCATTACTATTCCTAACAGACTTGACAACCAGTTCTGAAACCCTATAGTTTTACAACAAACCTCAGCCACCAACCAAAATCTTGCTTCGCGTTGATC
>QFEC01007159.1:6552-18237 GCA_003316585.1 Gomphus bonarii
GTAGCTTTATGGTGCGAAGAAGCCACACGATTGTTGCCCTGGTCAAAGATCCGAAAACAGAGAGAATCAAGAATGAGTCCCGGCCGTATATATCCACCGATTATTAATTGACCAGTCTCCGTGTGGATTTCATGGGGGAGGCAAGACATATCCTTACTCGTTCGCGTGCGCTCGGGTTTCAGGACCTGTGAACCACAAATTAGGTTACAGTATAAGCGATAGCGATAGATGTAACTTATTCGATCGTGTGAATAATGTTGAAGATATGGGGGTGATCAAGGGGTTACCGAACAAGGCTTCCACATGGGGGCTAGGGTCTCCCATGCACCCTGGGCACGCTCTGTTTGTATAGGTAGACCTGTGCGCGCGACGCTGAGGAACTTTAGATGCTGATTGGGAAGATGGGGTAGAGCGGTCACTTTGTAAGACAGACGACTATCCGTGACTTACCATTTTACCACTTTCAAGGCTTCCTGTCAAGCACTTTATAAGTAACACGCAGGCCACTGTACATAATTTTTTTGAGCAGCTCTGTAGTGAGCAATCCACGGACATTTCCGGCGCAGTTTCGCACACTCGGACTGCGCCGCACTACCACTTGAAATCGCCGTTCTCTGACGATGGCTCTACTCGCCCCGATTATCAGTGATAATGGGACTGGTTACTCTAAAATCGGGTCAGCGTTCCCGCCTCACCATTGTACTCGTGTGCTTACACTTCGCATCGTCTAGCTTCGCTGGCAACTCAGATCCATCCTTGTGAGCATGACCACCGCCGTCCTTAGACAGTCGGCCGACTCACAACACCCCCAAGTGTGTTTCCCACAGCAATAGCGACACGGGAGAGTCCAACGTCTTCGGCGCGTGGACCATCGGTGCCCTCCAAACCAGGCCATCTTGCCTCAAAACGCGGAATCGACGACCTCGACTTTCATATCGGAGATGAGGCTCTTGCCAATTCAAAGACGTATGGAGTACACTACCCCATTCGCCACGGAATGATTGACAACTGGGATCATATGGAGCGGTATTGGGAGCAATGCATATTCAAATACCTTCGGGCTGAGCCTGAGGACCACTACTTTCTGCTGGTCGGTTGCGCATGTTCGAGCTTAAAGAAACTCATCCATTGTTCCTTAGACCGAGCCGCCCCTCAATCCCCCCGAAAACCGCGAAAACACAGCAGAGATCTTTTTCGAGTCATTCAATATCAAAGGCCTATATATAGCCGTACAAGCCGTACTCGCCCTCGCCGCATCATGGTCCTCAGACAAGGTAACCGACCGCACACTCACAGGGACGGTTATCGATTCGGGTGATGGGGTCACACATGTGATTCCTTGTGCAGAAGGTTATGTGATTGGCAGCGCGATCAAACATATTCCTATCGCCGGGCGCGATATTTCCCAATTCGTACTTAATCTCATGCGTGAGCGTGGAGAGATGGCTGTAGTACCTCCTGAAGATCAGTTGAAGGTTGCAGCGCGCGTCAAAGAGAGTTACAGCTACGTGTGCCAGGATATCGTTAAAGAGTTTCGCAAGTACGATGCGGATCCCTATCAGTATTTCCAGCGGTTTGAAGGCGAGCACAGTGTCACTGGCCGGGTGAGTCGGCTGAGTTCTTGTATCAAACACATGTCTTACTTTTTTTTTTCAGAAATACAACATCGACGTTGGCTATGAACGCTTCTTAGCGCCCGAAATATTCTTCAACCCTGAAATATACTCGTCCGACTTCTTGACGCCTCTTCCTGAAATCGTCGATGGTGTGATTCAGGCCTCACCGATCGATGTACGCAGAGGACTATACAAGGTATGCCGTAGATAGTCTGTACATGACAAACGGGACGCTTATGCATGTACGCTGCATGTATAGAACATCGTTCTGTCGGGCGGATCTACAATGTTCGATCACTTTGGACAACGATTGAAGCGAGATTTAAAAAACATGGTGGACAGACGTATCGCGGATAGTGAAGTATCGAGTGGAAGTGCTATGCGGGTATGTCTTATCGTCCTGCACGCTCGTCACAGTGGCTGATTGTCTGCTGCTCTACAGTCGACAGGCGTGGACGTTAATGTCATTAGCCATAAACGCCAAAGGTAAAGTCCAAGCCTTGGTTCTCCGATCCACCTCGCTGACACCAGATTATCAGATACGCTGTCTGGTTCGGCGGGTCCCTACTCGGTTCCCTTGTATGTCTTGATATCCTCCCTTCGTATCTGTAACTGACCTCCCCATTCCTCAAGCCGAACTTCTATTCCTACTGCCACACCAAGGCTGACTACGAAGAGGTAGGACCAAGCATCTGCAGGCGATATGCGATTTTCGGCAGTGTCAATTAGACCACGCGGTGACAACCTTTCTCTGCAAGAATATATGAGTGGAGATAGATTAATTGTTGTACTGATTGCATGTTTAATGAACGACGCGAAGACAAGAGTCCTTCAAAACTTCTGACTATAAATTATAAATTATACTCTGTGCAACACTCGCCCTTTTTGTTTTGATGATGTAGAAATGATAATATAATACACGTGGGTGAGTCGTGGCTTAGGCATGGCAGGCATCGTGGCCTGATTCGTCTGGAGTTGCTACATACCAAGCTATAGCCCAGTACTAGCGCTCTTTAATGTCGAACACTCGCCTTTGGAAAGCATCTATATATACCAGAGGCGGCAACGCCCTACCTTGCGAGAAGGAACTTGTAGGCAAACTACAGGGTATTGAAACTGAATTTTATGACTTACAAGGCAAGGTTGGCAAGGTGAAACTCACTGCCGCAGTTCTCTCCACTTTCTATCTACATTAGACTGACTTGTTGAACCGATGTTTTCGCTGTTTAGCGATTTGTGATATCAGTAGAGAGGGAAGCTGACACGAAAAGTGCATATGTTGTCATACTGTTGGATGGTGTCATTGTAAGACTCGAGATCACTGCTGTTATCCCTCCTGCATACTCTCCTAATCGACAATGTCAAAGTGTGACCATTTCTTGATAGAAGCTGGGCGCCGGGACCACGTCTCTCAAGGCTACAGAAAGTCCCCCTCTGAGGTACACACCTATGAATGGAGTTGTAGATATCCCAGAAACAATCCTAAGCATTTCAGTATGTCGATTTACCTTGCCATATCGATTACAAAAGGCCATCTGTACCAAAATTTCCTCTCCCTCCCTTCCTCCAGGATTAGTGTCGAAATCCCGTCTAAACAGTTCCTTAGAAGAGGATCTGACTGGTCATATATGTATCCGGTTCTACCATCTTTCCTCTCGTGTAGAGCACCAGCTCCAAAGGAATGGGAATTTCTTGCCCTATCCTTGTCGAACTCGTCATAACAAGCCATTAATGAGCTGCTATGCAACGTGAGCTTCCTCCGGATATTACCATTCTATAGAATTTGATACTATATTGATAACCTGACCTCAGCATAAGTCTAAATTCTATCCAAACTACAACCGCACAGCAAAAACCACGACTTCCTCCAAAGGCTTTGAAACAGGTATTACCTGTCCCATTGTTTCGGATTCTCATTCGTTATAATGATGGTGAAGGGCCTCTTGTATCTAGTTTTTTATATCCCTCTTGACCCATTTTTGAGTCTTTTAGAAATTCGAGAATATACCAAGCCTCTAGTCCATGTTACACCCCCACCATTTACCATTGGCCTGAAGAAGATCCTTATAGAGTCTCATAATGGACATTCTGATGCTCAAAATTTTCCAACCACTTCTGGTATCAAATCACCTACTTCGCAAGACCACGGTCTCTTACAGAAAATAAATGTATCACAAGATTCAGCAAATCACAGAATTATCAATATCCTGGTGAGCGAGGATTCAGAATGTACACAATGCTAATAATATATCAGCAAACTGAATTGTATCCCTGATATCTGCAATTGAAGTTTGCTGGAATATATTACTAGCATTATATACACTGTAGTTCTCTTGAATGGTTTAAAGCTCTTATTGATGCCTACCATCCTAGGGACAATTAATTAAGGGAATTGTGAGGGTTATTTTCCTATGTCTCATCTATTCTATCTGACATTGTAACCCTTCCAAGTGTCTACTGATTCAAGAATATGTAAAATTAAAATTAAAATAAATGTCTGATCTTAATCCTTTCACTAACTCATTTACAGGAAAAGTGTGGAGATATGGACAAAGTGGTTCAATTGGTATATATTCTCATTCTATGATCGTTCATGCAATTGCTCATTTTTTTTAGACTGCACAAATGGAATACCATGTAAGAAAAAGTAGTTCAGGATAATAAGTACTCGTGAACTAACACCACCATGTACTAGCTTGCAGAGTTGGAAAAACGAAGCTCGCAAATACCACCACATAGAGCACTTGGGATTTTGTAGAAGGCGTTACTTGTGGCGATGGTTATAGTTATTGAGCAGTCCTACGTCGCGTGACTGGGCGACATTAAATAGTTTGCATTTGTCTAGTTAGAGCTAAATGGTGGGCTCATATACTTTGTTGTCGATTGTTAAATGCAAGTGGGATAGCTCAGACGGCTGGCAAGGCTCAACCTCAGGTTGTGCGCTAGGGTTCGAACCCCATTCCTTTAGAAAATTTGGTATTGGATCCTTGGCCCGCCGCAACGGAAAAATGCGGTAGGGTGTGTGTAAGGGACCTTTGACTTCTCAAGGAACTAATCGGGGTCCGCCAAATTAGTAAGAGGGTGTTTAGTCGCAACTTGACCTTGACCTTCACATAAACCCACATTTTTTATTTTTTATTTTGAATAAACTAAGACACTCTATTTAGAATGCCTCATGGGTTTGTACTAATATCTGCTGGCATTAAAATAGTGATGGTCAAGTCACACGACGTAGCGGTCTTTAGCGGGATAATCTCAAAAGCTAAGTCGCAGGCAAGGCAACATAACCTTGAAGACATTACAGTCGACGCACTCACACTTCCTTGGAAATGGTCACCTGTACTACGTCTCTGGGAATCGGATGAACGTTCATTAATCGATGTTTGTTTAATATATGATCTCAGCCTTGAAATCTAGAGTGTACCGGCTTAATTTGTAAAATGAAAATGTTTTGGTGGGTGGATGGGAAACTTTTGGAGCAGTAAGAAGTTTATTCAAACAATAATAATAAAAGATAAAAAATGTGGGTTTGTGTGAAGGTCAAGATCAAGTTGTGACTAAACTCCTCCTTTACTAATTTGGCAGACACTGATTATTTATTTAATCAGGAGTCCCCTGTACGTCACCCACCGTCCTGCTGGTGGGTTCTGATTGACGCCATAACAAATTATCTGGAGGGCTGGGGTTCGAACCCCTAGTGCACAACCTGAGGTTGAGCCGTGCCAGCCATCTGAGCTATCCCACTTGCATGTAACAATCGACAACAAAGTATATGAGCCCACCATTTAGCTCTTACCAGACATATTTAATGTCACCGAGTCACGCGTACCGTAGGACTGCTCAATAACTATAACCATCGCCACAAGTAACGCCTTCTACAAAATCCCAAGTGCTGTATGTGGTGGTATTCGCGAGCTTCGTTTTTCCAACTCTGCAAGCTAGTACATGGTGGTGTTAGTTCACGAGTACTTATTATCCTGAACTACTTTTTCTTACATGGTATTCCATTTGTGCAGTCTAAAAAAAATGAGCAATTGCATGAACGATCATAGAATGAGAATATATACCAATTGAACCACTTTGTCCATATCTCCACACTTTTCCTGTGAATGAGTTAGTGAAAGGATTGACATCCAACATTTGTTTTTATTTTTATTTTACATATTCTTGAACATCTGCTGGCATTAAAATAGTGATGGTGGTCAAGTCACACGACGTAGCGGTCTTTGGCGGGATAATCTCAAAAGCTAAGTCGCAGGCAAGGCAACATAACATGGAAGACATTACAGTCGACGCACTCGCACTTCTTTGGCAATGGTCACTACGTCTCTGGGGATCGGATGAACGTTCATCTAACGTACCATCTCAGCCTTGAAATCTGGAGTGTACCGGCTTAATTTGTAAAATGAAAGTGACAAAAGTTTTATTTATGTTTTGGTGGGTGGGTGGAAAACTCTTGGAGCAGTAAGTAGTTGCCCAATGATTATTAGCCTAATATTTTTAATTCAGTTTGTTAGCAATTATCGGGCAACTAATACACTCTAGGATTCACAAAACGTAGAATGGTTTGATGACATAATCAATGGCTCGCGTCGTCACATTCTCGACATGCCCAAGCCGAGAAACAAGAGGTACAAGGCAAAAAAGAAAATCACTGCCACCGAGCCCAGTCCTCCATTACCAAACGGCAGTTCTCACCCCGATATTCGATCCCAGATAAATACACCAACGCCGTCGTCCCAGCAGCAGCCTCCTCCACCAGCCTCAGGACAGGACACCAACACCCATTTCGAGGCTGATCATAATTTCGACGCGCCGTCGTGCATCGAGCAGAGGTGGAACGGACCCCGCGTCCTGGACATTGCGGCATTCGTAACGTCGCGACATGCCACTGCGCCGAGCGTGGACGATGCAAGTTGCGCGGTGTATGCAGCGCCGGAGGTCCGCGAGATGATTCTAAAAGTGTTGCCAAAGGACAATGCCTTGGTGGGTTTTCATGTTTCGCGTTTTGCGTTTTCTTTTCTTTTCTTTTTTTTTTTTTTTCCTTTCCATTTCATGTCCAAAGTCGTTCGTTCAATTCAATGTCGCATGATTAACGGTCAACGGGGGTATGCAGATCCTATGGTACAACAAGAGCCGGAAGAGTGCGCGCATATGTCCCGCGTGTCGCAGGTTTTACGCCGTCGGAGACATCCTGCTACCGCACCTCATCGACGACCGGAGCGGATCCCGGGCAGAGTACGTCGATCCGCGGAATCTGCGCGAGAAGCGCATCAGTGGACTCTGTACGTTGTTTTCGTGTGGAAATTTTACTCTCTCGGCGGACGTTATATGTTTTGATTTGTTTTTTTTAAAAACGTTGCGCTTATTTTATTTCAGGTTCTCTCATGTGCTTTGGGATTGCATCGTATAACTGGCCGGGATCTATCGGCGCTTGGGGGAAATGCGCATCTGAGATTGATGCGACAACTGAGGCGATCTTGCTAGGTCCCGGCGCGAACATCGCGGACGATGGCATGGGGGCGTTCATGAAGATTAGTCGAGTGGAGAACTTGCTTGAGGCGATCTCAGGCGTGTACAGTGCTGGACTTAGGCTATATTAGGTCTTCGTGTGTTCTGTGTATGCTCTATAGATTGTATGATCATTTTGTTTAAGAGGTTATACATGTAATTTATCTCTTGGGATCCGCGCGTTCCACTCACGTGACCAAATGCAAAAATCACATAAACTACAAAAATATCACAGGGGAGGGAATAATATAAAGGTAAATGTGTGTGTAGCCTAATGACCCCCCCAAAGGGCAAGGGTGAATGTGAATTATACTTTTGATCAGTTGATATTTAAGTTGAAGCTTGTGACTTGTGGCAAATACGCGGCAGCTGCAAGGTCCAGGATATATACGTCGTCAAAGCAGTTGTGGCCGTCGAATCCACCAATGACGAAGAGTCGACTGTCGGCCAGAACAGCGGCGTGGTAGCCTCGCGATGGCGGGTACCTTCCGCGTGTGTCACGTGGTTCCCATTGGAGCGTTACTGAAACAATGATCAGGGTCACGAATAGTTTAATCTACTAAAGGCAAACCTAGATTAAAGAGAAGTAAATCGTGGTTGTATTTTGATCCGTCATGTCCACCCATCACGAAAAGATAAGATCCGACTTGCGTAGCGGTATGTGAAAGTCGTTTGGCGGGGTTCTCCGGTTTTATTTGATGCCATGTAAGTCTGGCTGTCGTTCAGAAGACCCCCGAGTCAACCGTCTAGCGACAACAATCAAAAGATTTCAGCGACGCGCACCTAGACTCAACACCCAAACGTCGTCGAAACACTCTGACCCGTCACTACCGCCAATGACAACAACCGAATCACCAACTAGGTTTGCAGTATGATAACCTCTCGGCCGGGGTTTTGTTCCTTTGACCTCAAGTTCTACCCATCCCATCTTTTCGTAGGGCAGCGATACGTCCAGAGTCCAAAGATCATTCAGTGCTTTCGCACCGTTGCCCCCGCCAAATAAGTAGACCTTGCTATGGTAATACCACGTGGCATGGGCCCGGCGCGCGATAGGCTGGATCGTATCGGGGGGATATGTGACTTTTGTCCAGCTCCTCATGAGCGTATCGAGAACGTAAAGATGGTTGTAGTATGTTGGGCCTTCGCCGCCGCCAAAGAGGAAGATGCGACGTTCCACATGCGTTGCGGAATGCGCGCGACATGGGGGCGGAGTATCACCCACGGTGACAGGATGAGACCACTGCATGGTTTCTTTCAGGAGGGATTGGCAATGTATATTGTGGCCAGAGAAGCGAGGGAGGCTCACCGGTGTCAAACGTTAAAATATCACTCGAACACACAAGGATGTCGCAACCACCGATCAGCCAGGCCAAATTGTCGATGAGTGTCAGAGAATGGGCACGCATAGCGCGGTTGGGGAGGTGCCCGTAAACGGGCGCCTTCGACCAATACATGACAGTAGAGGGTGCGGGCTCCGCAACGTGATTGGGAAGCCGTGGTGTGTTGCTTTTGTGCGGTTGTGGTGAGCTAAGCGGCGCGAGCAAGAGTGGAGCATCTAAAAAAACCCACCGGATTCGAGCTCCTGGCGCGAACGAGACGTTTTTCTTCGATCCTGGAGGCTGGGATGTTCCAGTGTTAGAGGTGTGCTGGGAATGTGATTGCTCTCTTTGAGAAGGGGCGCCCGACCGGGTGGTTAGTTGGCTTGGTGTGGGGGTAGAGGAGCCGTTGACGGAAGCGGTAGGTGTTAGCAAAGTAGAGCCCGCCCTTGGTCGGGTATTACGAGATATAGTTACGTCTTGGTGTTCGCCGTCTAACAGTGTGCGCCCATCGTCTCGCCTCTGCTCGTCCTCTTCGGGCATGGCCTCGAGTTCACGGTGCAGGCTTGGCATCTGTTCGCCTTCGGAGCCGAGGCGTATACGCCCCAATGAGGAACTAGGAGGAGGCATGAGAGAAGAGGGCGTGGTTATAGCCTCGGCCTCGGTACGTCGTCGTGCAGGGTTTGCCTCTAGTTCGGGAAGGAAACCATCGAATAAGGCCGTTGAGGTCATTATTTAATACGGGGAAGCTGGCGCCCGTGCGATAGAAGCCATCCAGTTAAGTTAGAAAGGGGCCGTGACCCCACATAACGGCGCGTCACGACTTCGTCCGATCAAATATAATATATTCTTAACTACGCATACTAATTCCTTGTCTCTCTCTGTCTTGTTCCCTGGCAGCTATCACAACCCCAAACACCGACGCAGCTCGGTAGCTGGCCATCAATCAGCGTGAATGTTCCCTTCGAAATGTATCTTGTGTACCGCAGCTCTCTGGTGTCTTATAGATCTGGCAGCGACCGTCACTCACCTTCTCGAATCTCAAACAGCGACTGCGGCTCCCTGCAGGAAGTCTCGGTTCTGCGGACCGCACGACTCACCTATAATATGCTCACACGGTGTAATAACCGCGTCGCCACGTGGCTTCGGCGAGTAACGCTACTTCTAAGCTCTTCTCAATTGGCCATGCTAACCTTACCCCAGTAGGACATAGGACATAGGACGCCACCGTGACATGCCACTGCTTCTTGTCACTGCGTTATTGCAAACATTTTGCCTATCTTACGACAGCAACTCCGGGCTTTGCATCCATTCACAAGGTTTCTAAGAACTGAGCAGCAAACTGGATTCTTATACGGTGTGCCAGGGTCGAAGGCCTGGTAGAAGATTTCTGGCCAAATGCTTCCGAATTGCTGGAGAAGAGATACCATTTCACACAACAAGAATCTCTTTCTGGTGCTATTGAGCTTCTATTTTCGCACGGCCCTCTGCAACGAGGACCATGTATTTGACGAGCTCTGCTCTGGCACTTCAGAACATGATGGGGCGTCTGATAAGAAACTCTCACGCGTACCTCTCAATGAAAGCGCTATCGTTTGTTTTACAAGATGAGGGGGTCCGGCAGCTTTCTTCTTTAGTGCCAAGTTTTACCATTTCTTTGAACACGGCCATATGTAAATTGAGGAGTACCACCGCATGCCACATGCCTTTGAAGTTTTGCCGGGCCATTATCAGCAGAGACAACCCGGAGTAGTGCATAATCTATATGTCTGAACTCTGAGGGTTAAAAACTTAAACATTAACCACCTCGACTAAAAATCACACAAGTTTGGTTTGACGGCTCGGACAGTTTGGGAACATCGAGAGGCACCCTGAAACCCCTATTAAAGCATGAAAGGAATACTTCTTTTGTATTCCTTAGCTCCAACAAAAGTGTGAATGCAGCCCTGTTTTGGAGCGGAGCCCAAAATATGAGACAAGTGACCACTTGCCGAGGACCCGAGCACTGCCGGAGTTTGAAAGCTTTTAGGGAAGAAATCGTGAGCCGTCGCACACTGCAGCTCGCCCACCGCACAAGTAGTAGCACCGCGCGCCTTCGCCCTACCAAACCTCAAACACTTCCACACTTCTGAACAGTGAGTATCACCACTTCATTCACGTGTCGTATCACTTTCTCCACGTCGTCCCATCGTTTTTGGTGGGCGTCGTTTGCCGGCGTCGTCGTCGAGGTCGTTGTCGCTCATCCCGGCCAGCGGTGTCAGAATCGCCAGACGCGTCCATCCGTGGCGCGCCCCCAGGCTCCACATCTTTCTTCTATCGCTCCTTTCGACTTGTTTACGTGCCATCTGCATTCTAATCGCCCTCATCACCGTTTCAGATGCCTAAAGACACTACCAAGTCCAAGGTGCGCCAGCGCTCTGCCTCCCAACTGCATATATCCACTTATCTTTTGAAATTATCATTGTTGTATCGTGCTCACGTGTCATTCGTTTGTCCAACAGAAGAAGGCTGCTGTCGAGAAGAAGGGCGGCAAAAAGGGCAAAGATGGCCCCAAACGTGCGCTTTCCGCGTACATGTTCTTCAGCCAGGACTGGAGGGAGAGAATCAAGTCGGAGAACCCTGATGCTGGCTTCGGTCTGTATCAATCTCCTTTCGCTTTGCTTATCACTGATCGTGTCTTGCAGGTGAAGTCGGCAAACTTTTGGGCGCAAAATGGAAGGAGTTGGATGAGTCGGAGAAGAAGGTACCTCTGATGTCCCTCATTCTCATCGATTATCTCTTGATCATCCCGATGTAGCCCTACATTGAACAGGCCGCTAATGACAAGCAGCGTGCCGAACGGGAGAAGGCCGAATATGATGTAGGTTTCACCAGCCTCCCTTCTCCCTATACTCACACTCTCCTGTTTGGCACAGGATAAGAAAGGAGGCGGCAGTGATAAAGAAGATGACGACGAATGAACTTCGCTCAACGCTGCGCTTGTACTCCTATCCTTGCTTTCGTCGTCTACTTTAGTCGTATTATCCCCGCGCAAATCCACATGTTTCTTAATCGCGGTCCGTTTATGCCATGCCAGTTTTCCTCGTTTTGTTGTTCCGAATCTTTCGGGTATCGATATTGGTCGCATACAACTCTGTTGCCCGCTCCATATAGTCGACTTCATACGTGTATGTAGTGTAGAGCTCGATGTAAAAATTTGTGTTCGAACTAGTGGACGCCAGGTTACCTTATGACATAGCCAA
>QFEC01007176.1:0-13588 GCA_003316585.1 Gomphus bonarii
TCCTATATAAGTAGTTAGTTTCATGTATGTATTCTCCATTCAGATTATCAACTAAGTTAGGCATATACTCCCAGTCTCTAAGTCTGTTGTCCAACATTTGGTACCAACAGTCTCAGACCCTTACTGAACATCCTTCTGAAATCCAGTGGTAATACAGGTAGATAGGTGCAACACAAGCATGTTGAATCAACACTACATCTGCCTCAGCTCATTGGACTGAGCCAAACCACCTGAACCAAGGGTATCTATGCATGCACTTAACAATATGTTAGGATACCATCTTACCCTGATTATTGACCCAAATCCATTTGACTCTTACTCCATCATAGGATATGAGTATAAAATTACATTCCTTATCAACCACCTCCAAGACCCCCCTATCCTTAGATTGGATGAAGGAGAAACTACAGAAGATAGGTTACCTATGACCTGACAATTTTTCAAGATGACTTGGTCTTAACAGTATCCCCCCCTTATGGCTGAGCCCATGAGGCCATGGTAGTCAACCTCAGGCTGAAAGTTGAGTCTGGAATTTCTCAGGCAAGGATGCTATAAAGATGAAGTGTGAAGGTGACATTTCATGTCCACTCCACCAACTGCTGGCCCTAGTAAGCTCCCTCCCTTGTTCAATGCAAATGAATTTATTTGGAATATTGTTAGTAAAAATTTGATTGACATGCATGAACCATGGATTAAAGGGTCAAGGTATCAAAGCAACAAGGTGAGTAAGTGAGGTTCTCAGAACCTCAGATTGTGCTAATTATCATTTTTTGTTTTTAGTATTCTCGCCTTCAGCTGATGTACAACATCAGTCATGTGTCAAAACCGAGCTTCAGTTCACTTGGTCATACCAACCAAAGTCCCCACATACCATATTACAAGTTAAAGACTCACAAGTCTGATAAGTATGTTCAGTTCAGTTTGGTACATCATACTTCAGTCAATTCTCTTTTATTCATTCACTTTGCTTCAGTTACCCTCAGTACATGTATGGGCATGAATGCCTGCTCTTCATGTTTTACCTATTACTATTATTACATCCATATCTTACATTCTCATTTCCATGACTTATGCAACAACATTGCATATCTTATGGCAACTCGTTTTCTATATAAGTAATTAGTCTCATGTATGTATTCTCCATTCAGATTATTGACTAAGTTAGAAATATGCTATCAGTCCTTAAGTCAGTAGTCCAATCATTCAGTACCAAGCATCTTGGAAGGAAGCCTACCGAGTGTTGGGGATTAGGGAATCTTCCCTATTATTCTAGTCAGTTTTCTGAACCAAATCAGTCTGCAAGATCTAAACCTCTCCTCCAAGGAAATTCCAACTTAAATCAGTCATATCTTGACAACAAAAAATATTATGATTTTTTTTGGCTGGCCATTTAAAGAGTGAATTACCTCTAGTAATTAACTCTTAAATATAAATATCAAACAGTCTAAGCTCTTGGAAACCCTCAAAGACATCAATGATTTCACCTATCAATATGTGGACCCACAATGTACAACAACTAGGCATCAATTATCTAATATACAAAACTGGCACCAAACTCCTAGCTCAAGTTATATGTACAATGAATTCCTGGGCTTATATAATAAATATTACATAAAAGGTCAGCCCAGAAGCATGACTTACATAATTATAATATTTTGTGACATGCCCAGTCATGAGTCCCAGTTGTGGGAATATTCTTTCTATTTTAGTGTCAGTGATCCAAGAGTGACTCAGATATTCTACAGGCTTCCAGCTCATTCCATCACCTTCCATAAACTACCATTAATTGCTGAAAGCCTTCCTAATTAGTTACTTATATAATCAGCTCAGAATTAGTATAAATAAAGCCTAGTTTGCAGCTGAAATAAAGCAATCTTTTCACCCATAACAATTCACAGGATTAAGCAAGTGCCACTAGCACTCACACAAGTGGACTGAAGTCTGCTTAGGTAACTGGTCTGAAGACCCATTGAATAGATTTATTCTGAAGAGTAAATCTAAGCTTTTGCTACCAAAGTGGCAGGCTAACCTTACTTCTAAAATACATAAAAATTAGAATAAGAACTAAATCAGAAAAACATTAGATAAAGTGGAAATAAACCTAAACTAGTTTAGAACTAATAATTTAACTTACTTAAACTATTAATTCTATATGTAGGTCATACTAATCTTTATTGTAATACTCTTGCAATAACTAATTACTTGACTCTGTGGGGTATATTTCTTAATTGGGTTCTCTATTAAAATAGTCTGTGCAAGTGCTTTTTATTGTCCTTCTGTATCTTGTCAGAGAACTTGACTTGGCTTTGCTCACACCAAAGTTTTGTCACAGCTTCTTGGGTTCCAAAACACCAAGCATCCATCTGAAATACAGTGGCACAGGCAGGTAGATTGGCACAATGCAAGCACATTGAAGCTGATGCCACATCTGCCTTGGCTCATTGGACCAAGCTGAATCACCCAAACCAAGGGCATGTGTGCACATGCTTAACAGTATAATCTGAACCAATCATCTTCCTGTATTTTATTACTACTTAAACAATATTCCTCCTCATACTAGAGCTATTGCATGAGCTGAACATAGTCAGCTCACACCTATGGTCTTACAGTGCAGAGCATGTAGCATGTCCTCCACCCTACCTCTCTGTTATAAAATATCCAGTTCTACACAATATATACAATACATAGAAGAAAAGTACAAAAACCAATAGTTAGAAAGAACACAGACTCCCCTACCAAGTATATGCACCCAGAATCCAAGTAGACACTCACACTGACAATCCCCAAAAGAAACTAGATCAATGGTTTCATTTCTCATAGTTACAGAATGTTTTAGATACTACACAGGCACAGCACTTTGGTCCTGGGGTAGGGAAGTGCCCAGGCAGCTAAGGGATGGGAGGAATGGAAAAGACTCACAGGGTCAACCCTGGAATGAGCAGGCAGCGGTCACAGTGGAAATAAGAGGTGGAAGGTATAGAAATGGTATACGAGATGGCCAGAGTACTCAGGGGTTGAGACAGGAGAGAAAGGGGTGCATATATGTGGCCACAGGCATTGGCTGGTACATTGGAACTAATAGAAGCAACTGGTACTCAATGGAATGATTGGAACAACAAGAATACATACCAAAGAGAAGCCTCAAGCATTTTCAGAGGTTACCAATCAGAAACAGGGAGCAGAATTTGTGATGCAGTGATACGTATAGCATGGGACTTTGACACACCTATCCCAAAGGGGTTTATTTCTTTCACTCACTCATAACATGTCAGAATTGCAACTCTGTATAAGAAGTAGCTCAGGACATAGTATAAAAACTAGTTCTTCTTGCCCATAAAGCACTAATCACTCCTTGGCTTTGCCAGCACTTCACTTACATCAAAATCACATTTCCCACCAAAGGCTCATTGTTAAAGACCTGAATTTAATCAGAGAAGTTACCAGTCATTCATAGAAGTGTCTCACAAAGTTTTGAGCACACAGGGCCAATAACACATTTGTTATTGAATTTACATTTCATGCAGACACCAGAGCTGACCTCTTGGTACAGGCACTAAAGGACTGTATAGACCACAAGAGATCCCCAGACCATTATACAGTTGCCACACAGCATACATCCTTAGATTAGAATTACATTTGAGTCCCATAATCTCATTATTCAGTTAGAAACCACCCCACACCCCAAAACCACTCTTAATTACACTCTCCACTTTGGTTATAATACTTTGCCTTACTTGCTCCGCTCTCTTAGTTCCCCCTTACAATCCTCTCAGATCAAAGAGGTTATTGATGATAAACTATATAAGCAACAAGGCAACACCAAGATGGCCAGACCACCTGAATTTGAGAACCTGACCCCTTTGATGGGGCTGACCTGAAGAAGCTCAAAAGCTTCATTTTTATGTGCAACATGAATTTCCAGATGTGTCCTAACTCCTTTACCAATGATAGGCAGAAGGTCAATTACATGATCTCCTACCTCAAAGGGACCACGCTAGAATGTTTTGAGCCATATCTTACCAGCAATCCCTGAACCAAACCAAGATGGGCCACCAACTTAGATGGGTTTCTGTCAGGGTTCAGTTAGAGATCACTGTCAGTTGTTGTTTCTCATTTATATCCTTCTATGATTTTCCATAACCTCCTGAAACTTTCCATAATTTTCCATCACCTTCTATTGGCAATTATTTGAATTATATGCATATATTCCAACACTAAAAGCCATATATCTCCACCAATTCCAACTCTTTCACCATAAAATTTTTCAGCGAAGTTACAGACTATACAGAGAAGCTACATGAATATTTCCAAGAATTTAGGACGACAGTTTGGCAGATACCACCCGCACAGCCCCATACCTTAACACCAAGTGCTGTGCCACCATCTGGAATTGGCAGAAGAACAAGCCACTTGGAAGAAGTACTTTTTTACATAGAATCTATTTCCATATTTCCTTATGACTACAATTTTCCCCCCTATGAATTTTTCCATACCAAAAATCCTGTGCACTCACACATATACATATATATCTCACATACAGCTGCATTAGGCCACCTTCCATATTTGTTCCATCTCATTTTCAGCTTACAAATCATTTCTCATTTTCCTTAAATCCTAAGATGTATCTACAGTTAGAACAGTGAATAAAGTCAGTAGAAACACCCTAGAATTGTCCCTACACTACTCAAATTTGAGTTACACTCAAATATCTTACTCGCATGCAAACTGAAGGTTAAGTGCCAAACCTTTGCACTTTCCTAATCAGGACTAACTTGTCATACAGAAGATCAGAGACCACAGCTATGTTCACATTTAATTCTACTTAATTTCCATATACTTTTTATATTATTTTGACTTGTGGAAGAGCCACAAATTGCTGAACCAGCACTTTGGCACCCAGACTGGTTTCCTGGGAAGGCGCCTAAGCAGAGGCAAATCCAATAGTTCATCATTCAGAGTAGATTCAAAATATCTCCACATTTTCCCTTTCAATAAATACTTTTTAAATTCCCAGAAATTCTGTTTCCTTCACACCTTATTTGTCCTGGATTTTAACATTCATATTATTCCCAAAAAGAATTTATTTGTAGGGAACCTAACTAGTAACATTGTCAACCCCCTTTCAACATCTATAACTTTCTGGGACCTTCTATCACTTTCTATCACCTTCTGTCACCTTCCATGACCTTCCATGACTTTTCACTAGGGTATATAAGTGTGGCTGGTGTAACAGTTACCCCTTAGCTTGATCTCTGAGGATTACTGCTACACCAGGTGGGTGTTAAGAACAGGCTGAGCTGAGGTTCTTGGATATTACTTGAGTGAGGTTATAACTTTGGGCAAGGTTCAGAGTAGGGCTTGGCTTCAGCTTATGTGCTGTGCTGTCCAGATCTCATAGATTCCCTAATTTCTGAGGGCAAGGTCTAACTGAAAGCTTGGGGTAATCTTAGTCAATTTTCTGACTACAGAACTACTAATTTACATACACATTATATATGAGATTAGTATTTCAAATTAGTCAGAATGATTTCAAATCAAAAGAACAAAGGGGTTTCCAGAACAGGAATTAAAACAAAGGCAAGGTGAAACACAGATGAGTAAGGGTTTGGGTGAAGTTGTTACAAAGATTGTTACACAAGGCAACAGAAATTACTTGAATAGGAAAACATATTATGAGCAGAATTGTGAAGTGAATAAACTGAAGCGAGGTCTAGAATTAGGATGAGAAATCAATGGAGACTGAGTGGGGTTTCTGAAATAAGAAAGAGAATACTTAATCATGATAGACTAAGCAACAGGGATCTCACAAAGCAAGATCCTAACAGTGGGCTTCTATGTATTCATTGCTAGTAACCTTTGTATAAACTGAGGATTACCACTAGACCAGGTGGAAAAACCCCTTATCAGCTCATTAAATATTGGAGCATCTTGTTGTTGTAACCTTGTCAATAGTGTCACCCTCACACTTTCTCGATGAGTTACAAATCAACTTTGGTTCCTAGGATGAACAAGCCAAGTCCAAGATGTCTATCAAAAAACTAACTATGCACAAAACCACAAGGTCACTTGGTTCCTCATGGGATTCTACAGACTCACTGTGTCCATTGATTACAATGACAACGCCCTGCTTTGGAAGGTTTACATGGCCCTACCAAAGCAAATCAAGGACAGCTTGGTCCATTTTGACAAGCCTCAGACTCTCAACCAGCTCCAAAATATTGTTCAGTGGATCAATGTGAGATACTGGGAGAGAAAGGCAGTGCAGGCCCAAGAGGGTCCTTCTGAGCTCAAAAAAGAAGGAAAGTCAGACAAGCCCAAAAATAACATGACAAGTCTGACAGCCTGAATAAACCTAAGGGCAAGGGCAAGGACACTACCATGTCCCAGCTGAACCCATCCAAGTATGTGAATAAGCTCAGTAAGGACGACAAGCTCCTTCCCAAGGAATGCCAGCAATGCATTGACAATAATCTTTGTCTCCTGTGTGGTGCTGACAGTTACAAAGTTGCAGACTGCCTGAAATCTACTAAGGCATGAGGAATGATGACTCCTTCAACCCCCAAAGCAGCTACTGCCTTGGATACCAAAGCCAAAAGCTTGGCTAAGGCTACCAAGCCAAAAAAATAGTCCACAACTCTTTGGCCTCTAAGCACCCCAAGAGTTGTGTTGACTCAGCTGGTGCTAGTAGTGAGGTTAAGCTCAATGCTTCCACTTTATTTAATCCAAACTCTGTAATAGTTTACTTCTCTTCCACATCTGTTCCCAGTCCTTCTGATACCCCATTTAAATGCTTGATTGATTCAGGTTCCACTTATAGTTTTATAGAATCTACTTTCATCCAAAATCATAGTATACCCACACATTCAATCCTTCCTATCCTGTTGAAATTATTTGACAGTAGTAGGAACTCAGTCATTACCAAACTAGTAGAAATATCTATCTGCTTCCCCTCAGGACACATACATTCCATAGAATTTTATGTCATGTCATTAGATACATCTGTTTTGGTAGTTCTTGGTCACAACTGGCTCACCCAATACAATCTGTTGATTGACTGGGTATTGGTCAGTATTACATTCCAAACCACCTCTATGGAGTCTATGGACATCCTGATGGCCTTGGTGGAGTTGGCTCCCACTGCCTTGCTGTTGCCCAAGTCTGGATCCACCCAAAGGCTAGAAGCTCTGCATATAGCCCTAGTTAATGCAGCTGCATTTGTGCATGCTTGCAAACTAGAAAGTTCACAAGTTTTTTGGCTTGACCTCTCAGCAATTGATGCTACTTCAGCTCAGTCAGCGAAGGTCCCCTCCATTCCATCCATCTTATTTGACCTAGAAAATGTCCTGGAAGAGTATCACAACTTTGCAGATGTCTTCAGCAAAGCAAAAGCTGAGACACTAGGACCACTTGACCCTACAATCTCAAGATCACCCTGGAAGATGGTACCAAGATGCCTCATCCACCTCTGTACTTCCTGTCAACTTCAGAACTAGAAGCTCTCTGCATGTTTTTAGATGAACATCTGAATATAGACTTTATCTGGTCCTCTACGTCCTCACATGGTGCACTGATCCTGTTCATCCATATAAAAGACAACTCACTTCAGCTATGTGTCAACTTCTGGGCACTCAACAAAGTAACCAAGAAAGATCACTACCTACTCCCACTCATCTTGGATCTTTTAGATGCTCCTCACAAGGCTCGAAATTATTCAAAAATCAATCTTTGGCATGCATACCATCTAATCCAAATTGCTGAAGGTGATGAGTGGAAAATGGCATTCAAGACTTGCTATGGGTCATATGAATGGTTGGTTATCCCTTTCGGCTTGACCAATGCCCCTGTGGCTTTTTAAAGGTTCATGAATGACATCCTCAGTGACCTATTAGATCATTGCATGGTTGCATATATTGACAATATATTGGTCTATTCTGACACTATTGAATCACACCGAGAATGCATCCAAGAACTCTTACAATGACTTAGAAAACACAGCCTAGATGCTAAAAATGGCAAATGCAAACGGCACAAAGATTTGGTCAAATTCCTTGGTTACATCCTCTGAACTGATGGACTCACTATGGCTGAAGATAAAGTTAAAACCATCCATGACTAGCCCAAACTGAGAAAGGTTAAAGATGTTCAGTCCTTCCTTGGCTTTACAAACTTTTATTGTTGTTTTATTTTCAATTACTTGGACATCACTGTGCCCCTCACTTGCCTGACTCATAAGAGCGCACCCTGGGTATGGAACAAAGACTGTCAAAAGTCTTTCAATTTCCTCAAGGCTGCCTTTACCTCAGCACTGGTCCTCATGCATTGGGAACCCAACTAACTTTTGGTTGTGGAAACCAATGCTTCTGACTATGCTCTCACAGCTATTCTTTCCACCATAAACTCTGAAGGTGAAATTCATCTAGTAGCCTTTAATTCCCAAACTTTTACAGGTCCAGAGCTCAATTATGATGTGCATGATAAAGAGTTGTTAGCAATTTTTGAGGCTTTCAAATGTTAGTGACACTACCTGGAAGGCTTGGCCAAACCAGTAGATGGTATTACTGACTACAAAAACCATGAGTATTTTTCTACCACTAAAGTGTTGACTCATCAGCAGGCCCGTTGGTCTGAATACCTATCTCAATTCAACCTCATGATTTGGTTCCATCCTGGGAAACTCAGCACCAAGCCCAACACTTTAACTAGATGATGGGATGTCTACCCAAAAGAGGGAGGTAGCAACTATGGTACCATCAATCCACAAAACCTTTCGCTGATCTTCACATCCTCACAACTGGTAGAATCATTTTGTGTAACTTGACTCATCATTGCAGCTCTTTGAGCAATCATCATCATGGACTCTGAGACACTTCATTCCAACATCCTATCTGCAATCCCATAGCATTGCAACATCTTGGTCTGGACCCAAAGCTGAACCTGAGGTGGACACAAAAAAAAGATGGATTTCTTTGGCTGGACAACCAAATCTATGTACCTGAAACTAACAACCTCAGATTAAGAGTACTTCAGTATAAACATGATCATGTACTATCAGGTCACTTTGGTCAGAACAAGACATTGGCTCTCATTCACTGAGAATACACTTGGCCAGACCTTCAAACCTTGGTTGTTGATTTCTGCAAGTCTTGCACCACATGTATGCATTCCAAATCACAGTGACACAAACCTTATGTGTTTCTGAAGCAACTACCAATCCCTGAGAGACCCTGGAATTCTATTTCAATGGATTTCATTGAACAACTCCATCCATCCTTGGGATTTACTTCCATTTTGGTAATAGTCTGCAGACTCACTAAACAAAGCATTTTCATTCCTACAGTTGACATGATTACCTTGGGTGAACTAGCAAAACTGTTTGTACTTTATGTCTTATCAAAACATGGTGTACCAAGTCATGTACAGTAGGGGACAAAACTGTTCACATGTTGTGAACACTTTGATTGTGTAGCAAATAATGCAATGATCACCTAAGCAAAAAATCTGATATAATTTATCATGATAGCCCTGCATCTTAGCTTGAGGTCACTCACCAGGATGATTATATAATTCTCAATATTGGCCAAGATATTAATTATTTAAAATAATCAAACATGTGAATGGTTTTGTCCCCTCTATTTTTTTCATCAAAAAATAATACATACAGAGCTCAAAATTTTTGAAAGGGGGTTGACAAATTTACTAGTTAGGTTCCCCACAAATATATTCTTCTTGGGAATAATAGAAATGTTAAAATCCCCAAAATGGCAGGACAAATAAGGTGTGAAGGAAACAGATTTTATGGGAATTTAAAATGTATTTATCAATAGGGAAAATGTAGAGATATCTCAAATGTATTCTGAATAAATGAACTAGCAGGTTTGCCTCCACTTAAGTGCCATCCTGGGAAACTGGTCTGGGCACCAAAGTGCCAGTTCAGCAATTTGTGGGTCTTTCACAAGTTGAAACAATATAAAAAGTATATGGAAATGAAGTAGAATTAAATGTAAACATAGCTGTGGTCTGAGTGTGCGACTAAGTAGTCCTGATTAGGAAAGTGTGAAGGTTTGGCGCTTAACCTTCAGTTTGGGCTCAAATAAGATATTTGAGTGTAACTTGAATTTGAGTAGTATAGGGATAATTCTGGGGTATTTCTACTGACTTTATTCTCTATGAGTGTGTGTCTAACTGTAAATACATCTGAGTATTTAAGGAAAATGAGAAAAGATTTGTAAGCTGAAAATAAGATGGAACAAATATGGAAGGTGGCCTAATGTGGCCGTACATGAGATATATGTGCAAGTGCGTGGGTTTTTTTGGTATGGGAAAATAGATAGGGGGGAAAATTGTAGTCATAAGGAAGTATGGAAATAGAATCTATATCAAAATATACTTCTGCCAAGTGGCTTGTTCTTCTACCAATTCCAGATGGCAGTGCAGGTCTCAGTGTTAAGGTACAGGGCCATGCAGGTGGTATCTGCCAAAATGTAGTCCTAAATTCATGAAAATATTCATGTAGGTTCTTTGAATAGTCTGTAACTTCACTGTAAAGTCTGATGATAGAGTTGAAATTGGTGGAGATATACGGCTTTTAGTGTTGGAATATATGCAGATAATTCAAATAATTGCCAATTTATAACAAAAATCATGTAACATCACATGATCATAATTAAGGTTTGTTTCTACCCAAACAACACCAAATACCCCCTTGTTTTCAACCATGAAGTTCCTCTCTGCTGCCAAAGTTGACTCTATCATCCAACTGCTTAAATCTGGTCATTCTGGCCATTATATCTCTTCCTACCTTGGTGTCTCTGTTGGTTTCATCTCCAAGATTCACAGGAAATACTGTCCTTATATCACCAAGTCCTCTGGTGGTCACCCTTCCAAGATTTCCCCCTCCAATCTCCATCATATCATGCATCTCATGGAAAGAGGGAAGATTGAGAATGCAACCCAAGGCACCCAGGCGCTCAAAAACATTCTCAATCAACCCTTGGGCTCTAAAACTGTAAGGAGGAACCTGATGAAGGCAGGGATGAAGGCAGTTGTGAAGAAGAAGAAGCCACTTCTTAGTGCAATGCATAGGAAGGTGAGGAGGGAGTTTGCGGAAGCTCATAGAGTGGACTGTAGAGGACTGGAAGCATGTTGTCTGGTCAGATGAGACCAAAATCAATCACTTGGGGTCAGATGGAAGGAGGTGGGTCTATAAAAAGTTTGGAGAGCCTTTGAATGATAGGCTGGTTGAGGGAACACTGAAGTTTGGTGGAGGTTCTGTGATGGTGTAGGGCTGTATGCTGTGGGAAGGACCTGGATATGCTGTCAAAATTGATGGGAGGATGGATGGGGAGTTGTACAGATAGATTTTGGATGAAGATCTTCCAGCTATCCTAGAGTATTATGGTAAAGATTCTACTGACATCATTTTCCAACAGGATAATGACCCCAAGCACACATGCAAGAAGGCCACCCAATGGTTTTCTGACCAAGGTTATGAGGTCATGAAGTGGCCAGCTCAGTCTCCTGACCTGAATCCCATTGATGAACACCTCTGGACTATTGTCAAAACACACCTTTCTGACTATGAAAACCCCCCTAATGGAGTGCATGAGTTGTGGAAGAGGGTTCAGCTAGAACATGGTTGAAAACAAGGGGGTGTTTGGTGTTGTTTGGATAGAAACAAACCTTAATTATGATCATGTGACATCACATGATTTTGAGCTCTGTATGTATCATTTTTTGATGAAAAAAATAGAGGGGACAAAACCATTCACATGTTTGATTATTTTAAATAATTAATATCTTGGCCAATATTGAGAATTACATAATCATCCTGGTGAGTGACCTCAAGCTAAGATGCAGGGCTGTCATGATAAATTATATCAGATTTTGTGCTTATGTGATCATTGCATTAATTTCTACACAATCAAAGTGTTCACAACATGTGAACAGTTTTGTCCCCTACTGTAACATCTGACTGAGGAAGCAAATTCATTTCTCACTTCTTCAGGTTGCTCAGTAAAGCTCTTGACATGCACTTACACTTTACCTTGGGTTATCATCCCAAGGCCAATGGTCAAACCAAACATGTAAATCAAACCCTGGAACAATATCTATGAGTCTACTGCAACTATCAACAGGACAACTGTTCTGAAGTGTTACCATTAGCCAAATTTGCTTACAATAATGCTCCAAACACTACTACTGGCATCTCTCCCTTCTTTGCTAATAAGGGACATCACCCAAACCTCACAGTTCATCCCAAATGAGACCTTGCTTCCTCCTGAGCCTGCAAGTTTGCTGGTGGCTTAGGCCAACTTCATGAAGCCCTGAAAGAGTAAATCTGTCATGCTCAATCTCAGTATCAGATATCAGCTGATGCCCAGCAACTCCCCGCTCCTGAGTTTGTGATTGAGTCCTCTGCTTTTGTAAAGGCTCAATTCTTCTGCACTACTCAGCCAATGAAGAAGCTTGCTGAAAAATACCTCAGTTTCTTTGAAGTCACAGCCAAAGCCAGTAGTCATTCCTACACTCTTCGGTTGCCTGACAACATGGGGGCAGTCCATCTAGTCTTCCATATCTCTATGCTTGAACCTGCAACTCCTAACATTATACTGAACCAAGTTCAGGAACCACCTTCACTTGTCAAAATAGATTGCAAGATTGGGTATGAGATTTCTGAAATCCTTGATTCAAAGGTAGACTGATGCTGGAGACCCTGTAGCCTCCTTTACCTGGTCTGCTGGGCTGGTTATGAAGGCACTGATGAAGAAATGTCCTGGATGCTCATGACCAAACTCAATCACACTTCTGAGATCATAGCCAAATTTCATTCTGCCTACCCTGCTAAGCCAGGACCATGGCCCCTTGATATGATTCAGTTTTCTTTTCTGCTTTTACTCATGGTCTATTTTCTTAGCTATCTATGGTCATTGTATGTACAAGTTTCTATCCTAAAAGTTTTCTCTTAATACCCTCATACCCCTCTCAGTCTTTTACCCTTTCACTAAGTTATGCTCACCTGAACTGAGACCTACCTGAATCTTGGCACATCTCATTTGTCATTTTTCACACCTTACTCTTAGTACTATTAGTCCCTCTTTCTTGGTCCACCTTGGGTCACTACTTCTGATTTCAAAAACAATTTATACAACAATTTTTTATATATTTTTCTAACTGCTCCATTGTTTCCTCATCCTCATCATCCTTCTCCTTTTCCCCATCTTTATCTTTCTCCTCATCCTTGTCCAACCTGACCTGACCTGAACCAAACCCCTGCCACTCAGGCACCCCAGTGCCATCCAGCATCCATGACTGGACACTCACTAGCTGGTCTACTGACCTGTCCAGGAGCTCCAATACCAGAGTCTGTCTCTCTGCAAGCTGGTTCTGCACCTTGATAACTGAGACAAGTTGGCTGACAACCAAGCTTGCCTGCCCAGGAACTTGAACTGACACCCCTCCTTCACCTGGCCTAAGTGCCTCCACCTGAGGCACCTTGTTCTTTGGCTTCCAAGCCAATCCCACCTTCTCACCTTCATCCTCTGTATCCATTAGGAAGCTTCGGCCTCACTTCCTGCCCTTCAAGAGACTG
>QFEC01007185.1:890-11496 GCA_003316585.1 Gomphus bonarii
CTTCACACCACTGGCAGTTGAAGAAAGTACTGAACCTGAACCTGAAACCATCCTTGAGAAATTCTTGAAAGTCAAAATGGAGAGAGAGAAGAAGAGAAAAGGGAGGGTGGTGATAACAAAAGTGGAAGAAAGGCCTAAAGAGGGAATGGCAGAGTGGGTGCTGTGGAAGATGTACCAAAGTGACAAGTTGGGACAGGAAGTACTGAGACAATGGATGCATAGAGGAAGGAGAGCAGAAGTGACACCAGAGGTGGTGGAAGCCATATGAAGGATGAGGTGGGAGGAAGGAATGGAAGCAGTCAAGGAGTTAAGTGGAAGCAAGCAGTGGATCAGATGAATCAACCAGTCATTGGTGATGATACCTACCACCATTGAAACATTGACAGACAAAGTGGGTTCACAATTGAAGCACTTCTGGACTGTGGGGAAATAGGGTGTTATATTGATGAAGGCTTTGCAAAAGTGAAATGTTTGCCAATGGAACAACTCCCAAGACCCCTACCCATCTACAATGTAGATGGAACACACAATGAAGGGGGACCAATCACTCACACAGTGACTCTCAGAATCAAGATAAATTATCACTCTGAAGTCTTCCTATTTGTGGTCACTAATACTAGAAAAACAGATATCATTGTGGGCTTCAACTGGCTTCAGAAATACAACCTGAATGTCAACTGGAAGACAGGAGAGATGACATTGGAATGTGGAATGTTGAGGATAGGTGTAGAGGAAGAGGATGCAGAAGAAGGAGAGGGAGAATTAGAGGAAGGAGACCATATATTTGTGACCCAAATATATGTGGAAGAGGAGGAAGAACATGTGGCAAGCACACACTCTCAGAAACTAGCAGAGGAGGCACAAAGGGAGAGAAAGAAGAAGACAGTGGAAGAAATGGTGCCAAAACACTACTTGGATGAGTTTAGGGAATTTTTCACAAAGGAAGGGTTTGACAAATGATGACAATGGGATCATGCCATTGAGCCAAAGCCAGGGGCTGAACAATTCTCCAGCAAGATATACCCACTCAGTCTGGAGGAACAGAAACACCTGGATGAGTTCCTGGAAGAAAACCTAAAGTCAGGAAAGATCCAACCATCTAAGTCTCCCATTGCATTGCCATTCTTCTTCATCAAAAAGAAAGATGGGAGCTTGAGACCAGTGCAAGACCACTTACAGCTAAATGCAATAACAATCAAGAGCTGCTACTCACTACAACTGATATCTGAGGTGATCCACAAAATATTCCAGGAACATATCTTCACCAAGCTGGGCATCAGATGGGGATACAACAATGTCTGAGTCAAGGAAGGGGACAAGCATAAAGCAGCCTTCATCACCAACTCAGGAACCTTTGAACCACTGGTCATGTTATTTGGGTTAACCAATTTTCCTGCAACATTCCAGATGATTATGAATGAGATATTCCATGAATTGATCAATGAGGGATGTATCAGAACCTACATAGATGATATCATGATCTACTCAATGGACTTGGAAGATCACAGAAGTACTGTCAAGTGTGTCCTGGCCCTACTATAAGAACATGATTTGTACCTCAAATCAGAGGAGTGTGAGTTTGAGAAAGAGAAGGTGGAATATTTGGGACTAGTGGTGAGTGAGGGGAAGGTGTGGATGGATCTGGTGAAAGTGGAAGGAGTGAGCAGGTGGCCAGTCCCCAAGACAAAGAACAAATTGCAACAGTTCTTGGGCTTCATCAAATTCTACCATCACTTCTGATATTAAGAGCTGGTATTTAGATAGGAGGATGAGTCTCTGTATATATGTATGTTTCATAGATCATGTATGATGATCTATACTAGTATGAATGCTCTGTAGCAGCAAAAAATGATTATTCTGTCTGGATATAACAATCTGGCACTTTAGCAGTGGTACTGGGAACTTGGTCCTATATTCCAAATAACTTGTGAATTCATTATAAATTTTAAGTAGTTTGGTTGTGTGATTGACAACTTGTGAACAATGTTGAAACAATATTAGTAACCTATCTCAAAAAGTTCAGATCTCAAATGATGAGTCTGAGGACATTCCTAATTGGGATTTTTAGTGAAGTGCTGAACAGAGCAAGGAGTGGACAGGCAGTATAGCATGTATGACTGGTGTTTTGGTAGTTAGAACTATAGGAATTACACATGAATGCAATTTCAAATTGCCAGCAACTCAAAAAAGGAAATAAATTCACTTTGGGACTGAAGCAATGGTGTTCCATACTGCACATAGTTAGGCAATCGCACATATGCTACCTGGGATATGTCAGATGTCCTTTGTGATTGTTCTCTTCTTCTTCTTTTCTCCTTTTTATTTCAATTCTCTTTGGCTTTCCTATGTCTGTGTTTCATGATACACATCTGAATGTGGTAGACAGCTTGAAAAACTTCCAAGCACTCAAGGTGGAAGTAATAGCAGCAGCAATCCTGGGCTTCCCAACAGATGAGGACCTTGTCAGGGGATAACCCTTCTCAATCTCCAGTTCAACTCCAAGATCTCCTATTCAAACTCAAATAGATCCATCACATCTGGGATATCTGTCACATCCAGAATGTCCATCACCTCCATGATGTCTGTTACCCCATAACTAGACAGTCTATGATGGATGACAGGGGCCTAGAGCCAGGTACCCAGAGGTAGGCTCAGGTAACCCCAGATGGGTGCTTACAAAGGAATGCACAGACCACTTATGTAAAGAGTATATATATAGAGAGAGACTCCCTAGCGGCAGAATCCTTAGACTTTCCTCTTAGAATTTCCTCTGCTTAGGTGAGATCCCTGGTCATGCTGTATCCAGGTAGCAGTAATATAAACTTAGGATTTCCTCTGCTTAGCTCTGTGAGATACCTCTGGAATTACTAGGAGGGTTCCCCTTACATTAGGAAAGTCTCTCCTAATAGGACTGGGAGCTGTGTCACAGTACTGTTATAGGCAGCCTCAGACTTGATGAGAGTAACTCAGAAACTACCACCTCCTGGACATACTTGACACTGGAATCCCCCTCCTTAGAAAGAGCAACAGATCCCCCTACAAGTCTTAACCCAGACATGGATGCAGATGAGCCATTCTGGAGGTTAGAGCAAGAACTGGTGGAAAACCAAGCAGAAAATGTTGCAATTGGTGAAGCCCTAAGGGCAATTATGTCCAAACTAAACAATGACTTCACACACCAGGGCCTGGAGTTCATAGACCCAGAAAATGACCCAACACCAAGTGCACGACCTCTGGACCTCCAGAACACTACTTCATTAGGGAACTCCCAAATCATGCTGGCACCTCCATCAGACATTGATGGAGATAGAGAGAGAGGCAGGGCATTCCTCAACTCCTGCAAAATTTACCTGGTAATCTGCAGCAACCAATTCCCAAATGACCAGGCTCAGATACACTGGGCCCTCTCCTACTTCAGATCCAAATGAGCAGCTTGATTCACAAACAAAGTCCTCTGGAATGAGAGAACTGGACAGCCTCATTACTCGGACTGGAGGGCCTTTGAATCAGACTTCATAGAAAACTTCTGTCTCAAAAATGAACAGCTGACAGCCCTCACATGACTGGAAGGTGTTGTAAATAAGAGAGTAATACTTCCCCAAGTATAGAATAGACAAAAATACATAGAAAAGTACTTAGCTAGAGAACACCGACTCCCACACCCAGTATATGTGTGTGAGACAAAACTAGATAGCAACCCAAAGAACCTATAAAAGAAAGCTAATGATCACATACATTTCCCATAACTACAGAGTATTTTAGATAGTATGCAGCCATGGCATTTTGCCTCTGGGGCAGTGAAGCACCTGGGTGGCTAGGAGATGGAAGGAATGGAAAGGATGTAAAGGACCAACCCCAAGATATAGAGATAGCCGTAACAACAGAAATGAGAAAGAAGGAGGATAGAATTGATATGCAGGAGGTCCGGAGGACTTAGGAGCTGAAACAGGAGAGAGAGGGGTGCATATATGCAGTCATGGGCATTGGCTGCCCCATAGAAATTAATGGATAGGACCCAAACATAAGAAGACCAAATGAAAAAACAAACACACACAATGAAGAGAAGCATTGAGTTTTTTCAAATAATATGCAAATGGGATGCAAATACGCAACACAGTGATACGTATAGCACGGAGTATCAATATGTCTATCCCAAAGTGGTCTATTGATTTTCTCCCACTCACAGCATGTTGAAACAGTAACATTGTATAAGTAGTACTATAGAGAACCAGTAAAAAACCAGTTCTTCTTACCACAAAGCCTGAATCGCTCTTTGTCTTCACCAGTGCTTTGTTTACATCAAAACCACGATTCCCACCAAAGGCTCATTGTTTGAGACCTGAAAAAAATCAGAGAAGTTAATAGTCATCATCAGAAGTGTCTCACCACAACTCAGAGCCAACCCCTCAGTACAGGTGCTAAAGGGCCATATTCACCAGACACAGGTTGTTAACCACACACAGGCAAATAACATAGCATACACCCCAGAACGAACATACTACCCAACTCTCATATTATCGCTCTTAACTAGAAAACCATCCCTCACTCCCCAACCACTCTTAATTACAGAAGGCACTAGCTAGTACCAAGGCAAGGACTCCATGGAGGAATATATTGACCGATTTGAGGAGCTGGTGACAACAAGATGGTTGTAGTCAAGTTCTGCAGAGGCATTGAGCCAGGAATCCAAACCAAAGTGGCCCTTCTCAGAGATGGAACACTGGAGTTTGACAACCCTAAGGGATGATATGAAGCAGCTTAAAGGGTTGCCTGGAACAGAGAGGCAAATGAGGGATTTATGCAGGCCCACCACACTCAACTCCAGACTCCATCTTATCCATTGAGCGCATCCTCAAAAACAGTCCCCAATGCTCCAAGGATTCTGAGCACCCTGCCCCAATTCTCAAATTTTCCTCAACAGACCCCTGTGTCTCTGCCCACAACATCAAAGGAGGATCCAGCGCTAATGGAGGTAGACTGAACATGACTGAGGACCGCTACTCCAGGACTCTGCCTCTGCTGTCAGAAGCCTGGGCATTATGTCTGAGACTGTCCTTTGTCCTTCAATATCTGGACCATGAGCATGGAAGTGAAGCTGGGGCTACTACCAGAACTCTTGGCCCTTGCAGACATGGCAGGAACCCCACCCACAGAGCCTACAGGCAGCGCTGTGATTGAGGAAGGAGAAGAAGAGGATGAGGAGGATTTTGGAGTTAGCAGTGGGTGAGTAGTGTGCCCCCACTGCCTCTACATAATCAGTTCTCTGGTTTAGAAACAGAGTGCGACATGACCTCCAAGAAATATATGGCATGGATGTTGCAACAAAAACAGGTCCACATCAAAAAGATCAGAACAGACAACAGCAGGGAGTATATAGGAAAGGAATTCCTGGATATATGCGCTAAGTCTGGTATTATCCATGAAACTACTCCTCCATACACACCAGAACTTAACAGTATCACTGAGATATAATAGAACATTACAGGAGGGAGCTCTAACCCTTCAACATGAAGCAGATATCTCAAACAAGTTCTGGGTCTCAACCATTCACACAGTGAATTTTATCAGAAACAGAGTACTACATAGTCATATAAACCAGTCCTCACACGAGTCATTCTGGGGAATAAAGCCAACAATCAATTGGCTTAGAACGTATGGCTGTAAGTGTTGGGCACTGATCCCCAAGGTCGTCAGAAAGAAGGGAGAGTTCAAATCAGTCAAGGGAATATTTGTTGGTTACTATGATAATTCCAAGGCTTACAAGGTCTGGATCCCCCAGACCAGATCAATTATCAAAGCCAGAGATGTTATATTCAATGAGTCCAATCACATTGAGAGGATTACCATACATGACACAGATGACAATGACCTCCCAGCATTATGGACAAAAGAAACACAGATAACCATCACCCCCACTTGATCTCCTGACATAGATTCCAATTGGGCTGAAGAACCCAAGAATCTTCCAGATGAACAGAGTACAGACTCACATCACACATCAGAAATAGAAAAAGGGCATGAGGAAGAAGTAGAAAACTTAAGTGACACAGAGGTTGAAAGAGCACCTAAAGACTTTGAGAAAGGGGCATGACTTAACCCATCAAACACTTCCTATGGCAGAGGAAAAAGATGAGCAGCTTTAATGGCTGATATATTAAACATTTCTAAAGGATTCATTGAATTAGAACACACCAAATTGGCCTTTGTGGTACTGGCCAAAGATGAACCGGCCAACTACAAGGTGGCAATGAGTTCACCAGAAGCTGAGAAGTGGCAAGTAGCCTGCAAAAATGAGTATAATATTCTTCTAGGCTATAATACATGGACACTAGTGGATAAGCCACTGGATATCAACCTGGTGGGGAGCTGATGGACTTTCCAAGTGAAGAGAGATAACCTTGGCCAGATTAACAAGTTTAAGTCCAGGCTCATCACACAGGGATTCTCACAGGTCCCAGGCCATGATTTCAACAAAACCTATTTGCCTACTATCAGATTCACTTCCATTTCACTCATCCTCACCCTCACCTCAAAGTACAATCTCGAACTCAGATATGTTGATGTAGAAGGTGCTTACCTCAATGGGAAGTTGGAGGATGATGTATATATGCACCAACTAGAAGGATTCATAGAGAAAGGGAAGGAAACATGGTATGCAGATTAAACAAGGGAATATATGGACTAAAACAGTTGGAAAGAGTGTGGCATCACACATTGAGGAAGGAATTGACAAACATAGGTTTTAAACCAGGAGAAGTAGATACCACAGTGTATTTTCGATTTGGTGACAAAGGAGAAGTAGAGTTAGCTGGTTGGCATGTGGATGATGGACTCCTAGCATCTAACTCATCCTCCCTGATGTCTAAAATGGTTAATGACATCTGGGGGAGCTTTGAGATATTAGACCTAGGAGAACTGACCTGATTATTGGGCATGAAGATACATAGGAGCAGAGAACTAGGTACTATACACTTGTCCCAACCATCCTTCATAAATATCATTGCCAAATGATTCAACATCACACCCAGAAGGCAGATATCATCACCCATGGACCCCCTCATCAAACTTCGAGTAGAGACCACCACCTCTAAAAACATGATGGACATTGGCTATGCATCACTTATTGGCAGTATTAACTACTGCACAATCACCACTCATCTGGACATTTCATACACCACGAATAAATGTGCCCACTCCCCACAGTTATAAACTGGGAGGCCACCAGATGAGTTGTCAGGTATCTACTCTACATGAAGGACTATGGAATACTTTATTCCTCAGAAGGGAAGGGAATAGAAGGTTATGGAGACAACCTAGCCAGATACACCAACTCTGACTATGTAGGAGACATAACTGACTGAAAATCCACCAATGGATGGGTTTTCACATTTAATGGCTCACCCATATCATGGGCATTGAAGAAGAAAAACCTGGTAACTAGATCCTCAATGGAGGCTGAATTTGTCACAGGCTCTATGGCATCAGCGGAAGGGATATGGCTCATACAGCTTGGAAGAGATTTCCACCATCATTTATCACCTATCCCCTTATTCACCAATAACCAGTCAGTCATCACTTTCACCAAAAATGACATCAGCAACTCCAGAATGAAACATATTGATACACACTACTTCTACATGAAGGATCAGATCACCGCTGGAAACATCAAACTCCACTACATCCCCACTCTCAATAATCCAGCAGATATTCTTACCAAGGGATTATCTTCTTGCAAACATGTTCAAATCATATCTTCTCTAGGTTTCAAACACATTTGAAGGGGTGTGTCATAAATAAAGGGAAAAGAATACCTTTGGAACATAGGTATATAGATAAAAACACAAAAAATAGGTATAACATTGAAAGTAGTAGAAAAACAGCAGATATATGCATGGGATATCAAAGACATTAATTGTACAAACCTATCCTAAAAAGAATCACATCATTAGCTACATTCCCCATCATTATACAATTATTTTACATGTATTTTGGACATGAGACTCAGTTCCTGGCACTTTAGTGCCCCAGTGGCTAAATGATTGGAAGGTATGGAATAGAGATAGGGAATGGTACAGGGACATAAGGGACACTGGACAGAGTGAGAATTTATTGGAAACACACTAAGAATGGAATGGAAAAGATCCAAGATAGACAGGAGCTCAGGGAGAGCCTAGATGACCCCATATATGCTATATGCTACCACCAGAAGTCACCAATCACTTTGCACTTCTCACAGCATGTTACTGATATAGTATAGCATGAGGGACAAGGGAGGATAAAGGAGATAAGGTCTAAGAGCAATTTCCAATGGTTTTCCTTATTTCCAATAGCCTGGCTATAGCATACGCAACTTCCTATCTTTGTACAGAGTGGAAATCCACTGCTTCTGACCAAATGTAGTTACATTTCTTTTTTCTCTTTGTCACTAACTAGGGATTCATCCTTTGTATCAGTACTACAAGTCTCATAGGTAGTACTGCAGTAAACAATTCACTATTATTTGTTTACTCCTTGTTCTGTTCGGCACTTTGCTCATAATCCCGATTAGGACACATCACTCAGACTCATCATTCAAGTTCTGGACATCATCCAGATAGGTTCTAGTTGTATAGTACTGTCTTCTCACAACATTTGGAGCACCATATATTGTTCCTTCAATTGTTATTGAATTTACAGTGTTCCCAGAAATCAGTCCCAAGCTCTCAGTACCGGCACTAAAGTGCCGGATTGACCAGAAAGCCTCTGGAACTCTTGTTGCCAGAACAACAAAAAAATTTCAAGCAATACAAGGTATTCTAAATAGTTATGTAGTGGAGGATCACCCTGAGTCATCTATCCCTGCACTTATACACCTTAACATTCTTTTCTTATGTTATTCTTAGTTTCTCTTGAGTTCACCTTTCTCCAAGTCATTTGCAATGGTGCCAATGAGGCAGACAGCCCAGGTGAGTACACATATGCACTCCCTTTTCCTTTTCCCTTGTTTCTGTTCAGTCCAGAAATTCCTTTCCATTCTATGCCCATTTCTCTTGGATTCCCAATCAGGTCCATTCCCTCTATTGTTCTGGGCTGGCTCCTTATCTCCATCCCATCCTTTCTTTCCTTTAGTCACCCAGGCACCTATCACCCTAGGGGAAAATCCCTGTGATCATGAAATATATAAATGGTTCTAGAGCTATGAAAAATAGAAGAAAATATTTACTTCTTTTTGTAGATCCTTTATGTCAATGAGGGGCTTTATCTCATGTGCATATACTATGTGTGGGAGTCTGTGTTCTTTATCTAGGTCTTGTTTTTGTGTTTTGGACTATTCTAGCTATGTAAAATCTAATTGAAGGATATTTATAACATCCATGAGGGCTTGTCTTCACCTTGTGTATTGACAAGCTCAAAGGGTCTATTGCTGTGTGTGTCTGTTAGAAGTCTCTTACAGACCTTCCCTGTCAACAGTGCTAAAGGGGCTGATCTATGCTAGAATAAGCAAAACATAGGAATTACTTCCCTTGTTATTTCACTATAGAACCATTATCAGAGAAAAAGAATAAATCCCTCACTACCTCACTGGTTATATAAAATAGCCATACCCCATAACAATTCTTTCATTATTTATTAATATTCCAGAGAGTTGCAGAGACGATGGGAATCACTAGGGAATATCATATTCATGTGTTCATCATCATGATATGAAGAAGAACAGATTTACAAGTGTAGCTCAGAAGCAAAGTTTTTAATTCAGAAAACAAACTTCACCAATAGCAAAAACAGCCAAGTATTTGTTCATTTGCCACTCAACTGTTTGTACTTGATAGGTGTAATTTCCACACATGATGACCATGGACCAACACACGGAAAATAAGAATCGGAGCCAGTATCGTACGATGTACATCTTGTATTCATCTTTCATCCATCAGTGGAAGAGATGAAAAAAAACATCGATACAAATATTCATATGACTTTTTCTTGTTAAGGGCTTCAAGATAAAGATCAAGGATTCCACAAACAGGGATACAAATATTATATCAACTAAAATACTCTATAAATCAAGTCCAGCATCTAATCCACCGCATCGCAGATAACGATGAATGTCAAGAAAGTTTACTGATTCAGAAATCAAGAAAAGTTGATATACGGGCCTCATAATTCCTAAACTCAAATATAGATTGGAAGAGTGAGGCTCAGGCCTTTCCAATCGGCATTCTAAGAACATACGCAAAGAAAAGACAATAAAATCAGCAATACGACAAGTTAGAGTGAAAAAGACATCATACATCAACAAGATCATTTTCCTTGATGAGGAATTGAAGTGGCATCTCAACAAGCTGCCCACGAACCTGGGACAGAGGTGGATGAGCGTTCAGTCCCAGCTCCTTGGAGAGAGTGTGCACGCATGAACGACAACTCACAAGGCGTAACTGCTCCTTCACACGGCTCAAACTGACCTCGGGAACAACATGCCCAGCTTTTACATTTGGAACGTATTTCTAATACACCACCCGTCAGTTAAATGAGAAAAAAGATGATGTTTTTCAACTCCTCCACCTACTTTATAAGCCTCCCAATCTTGAACAAGGTCCGTAGGAACAGGTCTAAATATCTCACCAAAGAT
>QFEC01007197.1:0-23728 GCA_003316585.1 Gomphus bonarii
TGATTTGAATTGCCCATATCTTCATCACCCCTGATCAGAATTACATGATATTTTAATGGTTGCATAGCCCTTATCAGATTCTTTCTTTGATGCACCAACACTTTTTTCATATATGTTTTATATTCAAAGCTATTCAATGAATAGTCCAAAAGCACCAAGCATTGACTCAGTTTTGTGAGTCACTGTAGGCTCATTGTTGTTGTTGAGATTGGTTGAAAATAGTTGAATATGTGCATCTATGCACACCAAATGGTCAGATCCACCATAAATAATTGTAGTGATATTCTGCAGTATACTTCAAATGAGTTTTGAATGTATAAGCTTATTATTTTCATAAAAAGACACAATTTTGTGTTGAATTTCCCTGGAGTAACTGGTTCAAATGTGGGAGTTCACTATAATTTGATGAAGGAAAAATTTAACTACTCCATAACTTATGTATATAATGCAAACATGTCACATGTTATGTTGGCGGTGTGAGCTTGCATTATCTCAACACACCTTCTCAAGTGAAGCATCACATAAGTCAGAATGTAAACAACTCATCTGAACTGAGTGCAATAGCAGCTGTCTCCTCTTTCCTGTCTAGACACTGAGAACAAAAATGCCCTTTCTTCCCACAACAAAAACAGGTGATCTCCAACAAATCACATCCCTTCTTGGCAACAAGTGCAGATTCCAAAAGTTTAACCCTTTCTTCTTCCCTTTTGACAATATCAGTATCCTGTCATCGTTCTTTGTTTGCAAGCCATGTGATAACATTCTCAAGTGTGATGTCTTCTGGATGAGTGATGTCCAGCATAACCACAATTTGGTTGTAGACCATAGGTAGTCCATTTGTGAGCACAAGGATAATGTCATTGTTGGTCACATCCACTCCAATAGCTTCTAGTCCAAAACACATGCCTTTGACCCTGCCAATCCATGATGCCATAGTTTCCACAACCTCTTGAGACTTGTTGACCTTCATCCCTGCATTACTAAATCTGTGTTACATAGCTAGCTTCAAACCAAAGCCTTGGGCATGATGAATGTGTCATAGTTCTGCCCAGACCTTTTTCAGGTTGAGATCCTTCACGTGGGGCAACTGACCAGCCATGACCCTCTTGATCATCCTGGCCCTGGTTGGCCTCACTTTCATCTCTTACTCCACAATGGTCTTCCTGGCACCAACCATATCACTTTCTGGTTTCACAACCATCCCCAAAACATATTCCCACAGTCCTTGTTCCACCAAGTCTGCTTCCATGTGTGTCTCCCATTCTGCATAGTTCCCATTGGCAAGTGCAGCAAATGTTGGATCACAGTCTTCAGACATAACAGGGGTAATTCAGATGAAGTATGACTTTGCGGTTTTAAAGAAGGTGGATAAGAGGATGAGTCAGTACACTCAAGTCATCCAATATGGGTGTGGTTGAATTATGTTGAATTTCCCCAAAGTGACTGGTTCAAATGTGAGAGTTCATTATAATTCAATGAAGGAAGAATTTAACTACTCTGTAACTTATATAATGCAAACATGACACATGTTATGTTGGTGGTGCAAGCTTGCACTATCTCAGCATTTTGCTCATTATCTAACTGTAATAGATTCTACTTTTCTAATAGAACAATCTGATACATATATACAGTGGGTCAAAAACTAGCCCAATGTTTGTGCATTTTAGAAAGATTGATATTTGTGAAGGAATGACATCAGCAAAAGTTCTGAAGATTTCACATGATATACTAGAACATTGAAAGTTTGGAGATGGCTAAGGATAAGTGGTACTTTGAACTGGACAATGATCCAAAACATACCTTAAAAAAAGGCAGACCAGTGGTTTTCTGACAACAACATCATTCCCATGAAGTGGCCTGCCCAATCCCCTGATCTAAATCCCATTGAACACCTCTGGCAACACCTCAAGGCCAAACTCCAACAATATGACATACCACCCAAAGGAGAATTATGGGACAGGGTGGCAAAGGAGTGGACTGAAATACCACCAGAGACATGCCAGAAGCTAATAGAAAGCATGCCTAGGAGGATACAGGCAGTTTTAAAGACAAAGGGGGGTCATACAAAGTATTAGATTGTAAAATAATAGAGGGTCAAAAAACTGGCCCAATGAGTGATTATTTTGTTTGATTTATTGAGCAATGAATTTTGATTGGACTCACATGATTTCTTAAGTTGATAGATAGCCAACATGTTCTTAGTATATTATCAGAACTTTTGCTGATATCATTCCCTCACAAAATATCAATCTTTCTAAAATGCACAAACATTGGGCCAGTTTTTTGACCTACTGTAAGAGGAAAGATAAGACTTTTACCTTAGCAGTGTTAGGATCTCCCCCTGTGAGATCTCCATCTGCTTAGTCAATTATGATTAAGTGTTTTCTTTCCTTTTCTAGAAACCCCACTCAGCCCCTTTGTTTACTCATCCTAGTTCTAGACCTTGCTTTCATTTATTCACTTCACAATTCCGCTTGTGATATACTTTCCTATTCTAGTAATTTCCGCTGCCTCACACAACAATCTTTGTAACACACCTTACCCAAACCTCATCCCCATTTCACCTCACCTTTGATTTGATTCCTGTTCTGGAAAACCCCTTGTTCTCTGATTTAAAATCATTCTGACTAATTTGAAATACTAATCTCATATATAATGTATATGTAAATTAGTAGTTCTGTAGTCAGAAAATCAACTAAGATTACCCCAAGTATTCTGTTAGACTTCACCCTCAGAAATTAGAGAACCTACAAGATCTGGACAGCGTAGCACATAAGCTGAAGCCAAGCCCTACTCAGAACCTTGCCTGAATTTACAACCTTGCTTGAGTATACACAAGAACCTCAGCTTGGCCCATTCTTAACAAGCAGAAGAAATAGTTTTTGTAATAAAGAAAGCAGATTGAAGCAGAATATAACTGCTGAAACTTTTGTGACAACTAATAACAAGTCACATGACATATCTCACAAGTTTCATCATACTCTTATATATTATAAAACAAAGATACTCCAGTTAAAAACTGTCCCAATGAGTGACTGTTTTGAAAAAATGGTCAGGTTATCAGATTTTAACCAAATTTTATAATATATGGCTCATTTTCTAGTTATTATTATTTGCATGTAACCTTACAATGATTTCTGTTCTTATTTTGAGCTAATTTTCAAATCATTGTTTCTCAGTCAATTCTTGACAGATTCATCTGAAACTTGAAAAGGATCCTTCCTGCATATTTCCTTGGTACTTTTAATAGTAGAGTCTGTAATTAACTTTATTTAAATTTATTTAAAAATATAATTTTTTGGCCAATCCAACAGTCTACCATACCTACATCAAAGAGCTGTAGAGCTTAAACTGGTTGTTTAAAAGTTCTGAGAATAATTACAGACCTTGAATAGTATTTCCTATTTGGTTAGAATTTTTTTAGACCCAATCACAATACATAATATAGTTTGAGTAATTAGATTATGAGGTATTACTGTAGCTCACCTGAATGTCCACTGATATAATACAGCTTCAAATTGTCTAAAAATATTTCAGCACAGACAAATTATATAATATTTGAAGGAACAGTCTCTGGTGCTCCAAACATTGTGAGCAAACAGCACTATATGTGTAGAACCTATCTGGATGGTATCCAGAACTTGAACGACGAGTCTGAGTGATGTTTCCAAGTCAGGATTGCAAGCAAAGCGCCAAACAGAACAGGGAGTAAACAATTAATAGACAATTGTTCACTATTGTACTACTTCTGAGACTTGTAGTACTTATACAAAGGATAGATCCCTAACTAGTGACAAAGAGAAAAAGGAAATGTAACCATATGTGGTCAGAAGCAGCAGATTTCCTCTCTGTACGAAGATAGGGAGTCACATATACTATAGCCAGGCTATTGGAAATAAGAAAAAATATTGCAAATTGCTCTTAGACCTTCTATCTTTGATTCTCTTTTGTCCCTCATGCTACACTATATGAGTAGCACACTGTGAGAAGTCCAAAGTGATTGGTGACTTCTGGTGGTAGCATATATGTGGTCATTTAGACTCTCCCCAAGCTCCTGTCTGTCTTGGACTGTTTCTGTTCCATTCTTACAGTTCTTCCAATGTATTCTCACTCTGTCCGGTATCCCCTATGTCCCTGTACCATTCCCTATCTCCATTCCATACTTTCCAATCACTTAGCCACTGGGGCACTAAAGTGCCAGGAACCGAGTCTTGTGTCCAGAATACAAGTAAAATAATCATGGAATGATGGGGAAAATAGCTAATGATCTTATTCTTTTTGGAATATCTTTGTATAGTTAATATCTTTGATGTCCTGCACATATACCTGCTGTTTTTGTGCTAGTTATGATGTTATATATAATTTTTATGTTTTTATCTATATACCCATATTTCAGAGATATTCTTTTCCCTTTACTTATAACACTACTGTTGGGAGAACTAAACAAATATACAGGAAAGATTAAAGTTTCAGATGAATCTGTCAAGAATTGATTGAGAAATGACAATTTAAAAATTAGTTCAAAATAAGAATAGAATGTGACATTGGGAAGGTGATTTGCAAATGATAATAATGGATGTAGGGTAGCCTATTGGATTGGCCAAAAAATGCATTCTTAAATAAAAATATTTCAGGCTTCTATTGTTGGGTGAACCAAGGCAATATACAGGAAGGACCATTTTTTAAGTTTCATATGAATCTGTAAAGAATTAACTGAGAAATGACAATTTAAAAATTGGCTGAAAATAAGAATGGAAATGTGACATTGGCAAGGTCATATGAAAACAACAAGAATATATCTAATTTTCATGAGAATATTTTAAGGGTTTTAGATAATTTACAACATATAGCCAAAGTTGCCAAGAGATTGGGACACCTCGAGTGATGAAAAGTGGAGGTTCAAAAGTAGATTCAAGCATGAAGAAGGAGCAGTCAATTTTCAGAAAGAAGGCTGTTCATAGAATCGAGGAAGATCCAACATTGATTTTCACAGAATGATCTATTCTGCACCAATTATAGCTGAGAGCCAGCGTTGTCGGAGCTGAGTCGGAGAACCAAGCATAGTGACGTCAGTCATCCTCAACTGGTCAGCAGGTTCCCATATTCGGAACGTCAAGGGTATACCGTTATACCCCTCTTAAGGACGCTATTGGCCTCTTAGTCCGAGGTCAACCTCCTCCGCCTTCTTTTACCGCTCGAACTCACAATGTCAACTACGTCCACCGACAACCCTGTTGCTATCAGAGAACATAAATGGAAGGACTTTGGTGAGAACATCGCTCCCAGTCCCTTAATAACACCTCCTGTGCGTGTCTTGTCCTTTCAGCACGGAAGGAGCCATAGTTAATAGCTTGAAACAGGATTCACCCTCGTCAGTTTCACCTCAATCTACAGAAAACACCCTCATTTCGATATCGACCACTTTCTTTCCTGGTGCTCAAAATAACCCATCGCCCAACGATCTTGTTCTGTTTGTAAACAACTCTGAAGCCAGAGCACAACCCTGACAATCTTTGTTTTCCGCAGATTATCCTCCGATTCTGTATTTTTTTACGTTAACTCGCATCTCTTGCTCTCTGCCTCTCAAAACTCGTTCAACCACCTGCTGCCTGCAGAATCCATGACCCAAGACGCCGAGGCAATTGTTCCAGTCTCCGAATCCTCTGAAGTACTTAACGTTGTCCTGCACACGATCTACAATATGTCTTGCTCGCATTATTCTCCAAGCATACCTACTCTTTCAGCTAGCATCGTGTCCCTTAAAGTATACGGCATCAACCTTCCCTTGTACATAACCCCTTCTAGTCCTCTTTTCTCGCTTCTTCTCTCCCACGCCCCTGCTGCACCTCTAGAGATTTACGCTCTCGCGGCAGAATACGGTCTCCACGAGGTCGCAGTCTCCGCTTCTCCTCACCTCCTCTCATTCTCTCTTCCCACACTCACCGACGATGACGTCCAACGGATTGGCCCCGTCTACCTCAAACGCCTCTTCTTCCTTCATCTCGGCCGATCAGACGCCCTCAAGCGCCTTCTTCTTCCCCCCCCTCATCCTCACGCTCCGACTCCCGAATGTGACTTTGTAGAGCAGAAAAAGCTAACCCGCGCATGGGCACTGGCGTCCGCCTATCTTGCATGGGATGCACGACCTGGTGAGTGCTGGAGGTTTGCTCGTATACTAGAAGCTGCTGACACGATGAAGACATGCCTGGAAGCACGCTCGAATCAGCGTTGACGCCACTTGGCGAGCGACTCTGGTGCGAACAGTGCCGCGGGGCGCTCCAGGAACGCATAAGAACCCTTATCGTACAATGGTCTGTTGTGAAGGTACCCATCTTGCCTCTTTTTTGAACATCTTCCATCTGAAAATTTTTTTCTAATTTTATTCAAGAGGACCATTTAACACGGCCAGAGCCGGAAGGGGATAGAAGGCTTCAATGGAATTGGCCATTATACAGTACTCACCCTGCATTTTGTGTCATGCGGCCTGACACGTTCACATACACGACAATCGCACATATTCCCCCCAACTTCTGCATGACTCCCGTACCAGCACCTTGTACTGTATAACCAACTGTCTGTCTCGCATTCACGCCCAAGAGAAGCCATACCCGTCCTGTACCGTCAAATGTATAAACAGCGACCCTTCCCTCACGAAATCAGCTGTCTCCTCTATTCTTTCACCCTTTCAGATGAGACTTGTCATCGACATTGTTCGTATTCAGAGACTATATACGATGCCCGTATTTCGATCTTACCTCTTCCTTTTTTCCTTTCCTTCAATATTTTTTTCTCTGTCATGTGATATATGATAGCAATGATGCACCTTTTTTGTCGTCAATGTATATGTAGACTCTAAGGGGTGTCTAAAACACTTTACGAGAATGGGAATATCGATGCCCAATAGGAAATAATAGACCCGGTTATATACAACCTTGTTTCAAGGTCCTGGATTAGACGTTATTCCTGAAGAAGCACACTCGGTATTACAGTAAGACTCTAGACAATATATATATCTTGCATCCGTGTCAGGCAAATTTTGGGACCATCGCAAAGGTGATCCATAAATATTACAAACCCAGAAGGTGCCATCCCATCCGGGTGAACAGAATATCTAGTTATAACCTCACCAGGTGAGGCAATGGTGTCTGTGGGCAAAATGGCTAGCAGGGATTGTGGTTGTTGCTAAGTTTTCTGTTACCATTGCTTATTTCTAGTTCCATTATGGATTCCTGTGAGACCCCCTGAGTAAAAAAACCAAGTGAGAGGTGTAAGATATTTTTTCTAAAATTATAAAACCAGTAAAAGGAATTGCCTGGGTCAAAAACTGCTCTGGAAATCTTCAGATTCTGTGACACTTTATCACAAAACTTGAGTCAAGAACCTTTAATGGATCCTCATTTTGTTGGAGGATTTTCTGTTTTAGAAATCTCTATATAGAATTTGGCCAAAAAAAAAAACACTTATATCAATTCATAGCTTTCACTCTATGTCCCAAATTGGAATAAGACATTTTTAGGAAATAACATGTTTCCTGAAATTTATACCTGTGGAATATTATCTGAAAAAAACTCCAGATAATTTAGACAAGAAATTCTACAAAAATTCAAATCTTTCCAATGATTTCTGTACTCAAGAAATTTTCTTGTAGATTTCCTATGAGTTTTATAGAATTATTAGGAATCAAAGGAATTCTAGATGATCCCCCCTGATTCAAGATATTTGTGTTAATTCCTAGGAATTTACTATCTTAAGAGTCCTAGAGTTCAGAATTCCAAATGAGTTAAATGATCCACATTCATACTTGTCATGATGTTATTTGATAATGATTGTTGGATGAAGATTGATTAGTATTATCAAGTTTGAAAGCTAAACACATACACCTACAACAGTAGAATTATTACCAATTGTTTCCTTATTGAATATAGAAAGAATTGCATTGAGGTTGCTGTCAGAGGACATCCTATTTCTGTTTCACCTCCCTCATCTCCATACAGACCTCAATTACCATGTTTGTAACACCTGCATCTTTAGCTCCTCTGCACCTCCAGGTACTTATTAGATCCCAGATCACCTCCAACAAATCTCCATATTAGTGCCCTTAGTCATCCACCTCCACATCATATCTGAGTCATCCTCACCCCTCCATCACACTCTGTTCCCTTGGATCCCCTCTAAGCTCCTCATGTGATATCTGCACACATCACACTCCATCCTGTCATCCTCACCATGTCATCACTCTGACACATGGACCTCTACATCATCCCTTCCATCATTTTCTAGTATGTTCTATAGTTCCACATGACCCCTTTCTCATTTAGCACCCCTGCATCTTAATATAGTCATTCTCCTGCATTCAGACAACCCTGTTCCATATTAATCCCATGCTCCAAATGTATTTAAACCTTCATGTATTTGTAGCTAGTTTTCTAGTTTGAATATCAATTTTGTCTCCTCCTAGTTATCTCTACAAACTCACTCCACAACCTCTCTCTGTAACCTCACTCAATAGCACCTCCATAAATACAAGGACAAGATGATGTAAGAGGGCACAACATATAAATTGAAGCCAAGTCCTTTTGACTCAGGACCCTGGTTCAACTTCAACAGCTTGACCACTCCAGAAACCCTTCAGACAAGACATCTTCAACCCCAGACTTAACAATATATTTGAACTCTCACTCTTCATTGTCTATGAGACGTAGCACTTGAAACAACCTATACACTGGTACCCTTGGAACTATTTCAGAAGCATCCACATGCCATGCATCTAATGTCTCAGCTATGCTCCCAAGTACTCACTCATCTCTAAAACCACTTAACCCTGTAAACCCTGTGCAAGCACCCAATCTGAACATTCCCAACCCCCCTGACTCACCCTCTGATCACAACCCCCCTCAGTCCACACCAAACCCCTTCCTAGCTCTGAATCCCCAAAGAGCATCATTATCAAACTCAAATGACATTCCTAGCCTTGCTGAGGCCATCACTATGTTGGCCCACAATTTGTCATCACCAAAGAAGTCATCATCTCAGACAAAGGTCTGAGAACTGGACACCTTCAATGGTTCTGACAGTCATAAACTCCAGCCATTTTTGGTTCAATGTAATTTAAACTTTTGTGACCATCTTGATGCCTTTTCATCCAACAGTGCAAAAGTCACTTATGTACTGTCCTACCTGAAAGGAACCACATTAGATTGGTTTGAACTCACCCTTACTTCTGACATTGACCCCTTCTGGATAGACAATTACTCAGAATTTGTGTCCAAGTTGAAGGACAAGTTTGGACCCCACAACCCTGTTGGTGAAGCTGAAGCCAACCTTGAAACCCTCTGCATGCATGACAACCAATGAGTCACCAAGTACCTGGTTGAGTTCAATTGCCTCACCACATGTGTCCATTGGGGAGATGCTGCACTCTACTTCCAGTTCTACAATGGACTCCCAGCAAGAACCCAGGATGAAGTAGCACATGTTGGTAAATCCAGCACACTGCATGAGCTTTGATCCTCCACCCAATCCATCAATGCCTGCTATTGGGGATGACACTCCAAAGTCACTTGAGAAAACAACTTGAACAAAACCTCAGACCACCACCAAGACAAGGGCAAAACCCCCACCATGCTGTTGATAAATTTCAATGACAACTGGAAGATGTCAAATAATAACAACAACAGTAACAAGTCCAATACCTCTGTCTCTAACAACAACACCTCAAATACCCCCAAGAATGTAATTAAGAGTGGTTTTTGGGGTGGGGGTGGTTTCTACATGAATGAGGATGTATCTGGAGTGTGATATAACTCTGATATGATGTTATATGCTATGTGGTGGATGAGTATCTGTCTAGGGATCCCGGGGCAGTCTGTATGGCCTTTTAGCGCTTGTGCCGGGAGGTCGGCTCTAGTAACTGTATGATTCGTAAATTCAATAACAAATTTGCTATTGATCCTGTGTACTCTAAAAACTGTAAGACACTTCTTAAGGTAACTGATGACTTCTCTGAATATTTTCAGGTCTCGAATGACAAGCCTTCGGTGGGAAATGTGATTTTGATATGAGAAAAGTGCCTGTGAAGACAAGGAGCAGTTCTTGTTTTAGAGGGCAAGAAGAACTAACTTTTTACTATATACTATGCTAGTTCTTATACAGAGTTGCAATACTAGTGATTTGTGAGCGAAGAAAGAAATAGAACTACTTTGGGATAGATGCGTTGAGTCCCTGTGCTATATGTATCACTGCGTCGCCTATATTTGCTGTCTGTTTCCAATTGGTAACCTCTGAAAATACTTGAGCCTTCTCTTTGGTATGTATTCTTGTGTTTCTGATCATTCTGCTGATCCCTGAGGACTTCCATTGGTTCCAATGTAAGTGCCAATGCCCATGTCTGCATGTATGCGCCCTTATCTCTCCTGTTTCAGCTCCTAAGTCCTCCGGTCCTTCTCTATATTGTTTCCATGCCTTCTCCCTTTTATTTCCACCATGACCACAGTTTAATCCCTTCGGGGTTGACCCTGTAAGTCCCTTCCATCCCTTCCGTCCCTTAGCCACCCGGGCACTTCCCTGCCCTGGAACCAAAGTGCCGTAGCCACGTGGTATCTAAAGTGTTCTGTAAGTGTCAGGAGTAGAGCTATCTAAGTGATTCTTTTTGAGAATGGTAGTTATGAGTGTCTGTCTGGATTCTGAGCGCATATATGTGTGGAAGGAGTCTGTGTTCTCTTTGACTACTTGTTTTATCTACTTTTGTCTTGTGTGATGTATATAAGATGTGAGAATGGATATTTTATAACAAAGAAGACCTTGGAACTAATGTCAAAACTATGTAAAGATGGTAAACTAACTCAACAGAAGTGACAGCATCACTTCAAGCAGAACCTCTATCTCTTCTGTGGTAGAACAGGTCATGTAGCAAAGGAGTGTCCCAAATCAACCTCCTCCACTGCAAAAGGATGAGCCACTTCCACAACAGATAGAAAATCATCTGACAAAAAGAACTCCAATACCAAGACAGCCTCATATTCAAAAAACACCTAAGCAGCCCTCTGACTCCAGCACCAGCTGAGGGCTGTGTTGATCCCCATGTTGCAATAATGGAATTACATCTCAATGTGTCTGCTCTTTCCAGTCTCAACTCTCTGACAATATGACTTACCTCTAAATTAATTCCCAATAAACACATCAGTATGCTTATTGACTCAGAATCAACTCACTGTTTCCTAGATTTCATTTTTGCATCTAATCATCAGCTCCATACCTATGGCATCAACCCTATCCCACTCTGCCTGTTCAATAGATCAACCAATTCAGTCATCCACAAGGTGATTGACCTCCCAGTTTGCTTTCCTAAAGAGGAGGAACACTCCATTACATTTTTCATAACTCCACTGGACTCCAGCTGTTCAGCAGTTCTTGGACACAACTGGCTCACCTGCTACAATCCATTGATTGACTGTGCTTTGGGCAGTATTATGTTCAGTTCTCTGACTCCAGCTGAGTCTAGAGTGCCACCAGAGCCAGCAACTTCAGTTCCATGCTCATCCAATCCTCTGACTCTGACCCCACTCATTGCACCCAAAATCATCTTGGTAAATGCAGCAGCATTTGCCCACATTTTCAAAATGGATGATACACAAACCTTCTAACCACTGATCTCAGCATCTGACAAGTTAGACTTGAACAATTCTCCAATTGACATCACTGGTATCTCAGATAAATACCACAATTTCATGGACATCTTCAGTAAGGCCAAAGCCAACACAGTGGCTCCACACAGGCCATATAATCTCAAGATTGAACTTGAAGATGGAACTGTAGGGTGCATATATGCACCATACCACCTTTGAGAGCTCCAACCATAATATATACTGATTTTGCTCAAACAACTGGACAGAACAGTTCAGCATATGTTCTAATATTTTTCAGAATTTTTATGTATGCATGTTCATGAGTTCTGTGTATTTCTTTCTGTATACTATCACATGCCACTCACTTTTGCCTCCGCTTCAAGGCTACGCACATGACCCGATAATTTGGTAGGATCTGATGAATTAACCACCCAGACATTGGATTATGTAACCAAAGTTCAGCACCTACCTCACTTACATAATGGGTGCCTGAAGGGCACTAAGGGTCAGTTAATGTATATATGTGGGTGAGACACTGCCTGCATATGCACTCCCTCCTCAGTGTAAACCACAACTGAGGAGGTGAGCTAGTCATCATATAATTACAATTTTATAATGATTTTCTTATTATTTCTTTTTCTATAGTGTAATTACTAGGGTTCCCCCAATTCTCTGCTAACTACTGCAGAAAAGTTGCTATATCCCATCATCCCATCAGGAACATCTCCTCCCTTCAGTCTGATCTATTATCTCTCTCAGAGTGAACTAAAAACACTTTGAGATTTTCTAGATGAACATGTCTCCATGGGCTTCATCTGCCCTTCCAGGTCCCCTGGAGGAGCTCCAGTCTTAATTGCCTGTAAGAAGGATGGCTCTCTTTGACTCTGTGTCAATTTTCAAGGGCTCAATAAGATTACAAAGAAGGATTGATATCTGCTCACCAGAATGATGGACCTCCTTGACAGTCCTTGCAATTCACTAAAATCAATCTCTGACATGCCTATCACCTCATTTGAATCCACAAAGTTGATGAATGGAAAGCCACCTTCAGAACCAGATATGGATCATTTGAGTGATGTGTGATCCCCTTCAGACTTACCAACTCCCCCACAGCATTTTGACACTTCATGAATGACATTTTCTCCAACCTCCTTGACATCTCAGTCCTCATTTACTTGGATAACTGTGAAAAGGCTAAACACAAGTTTCAGTCTTCATCTCAAAGTACTCAAGTATATTTGAAGAAGTTACTATCTAAACACAAGTCTATTATCATAAAATGTAAGTTTTAATAATGACACGACATATGTGGTTCAGTACTCACTTCAGTCTTCATCTCAAAGTACTGAAGTGACTAGCTATCCCAAGGGTCTACTTATATGAGAAATGGACAGATTCTGGGGACATCATAGCTTTGGGCTCAATTGAGGGGTAAGGTATGCTGAGGAAGCAGGAAGCAGACGATTGTTAAGTCTGGCGTCAGGGACATATTGTCCGGGAGGTCTGGAGTGGTCAAATGATCGATTTTGAACCGGGGTACGGAGTCGAGAGGACTTGGCTTCAACTTATGTGTTACGCCCTCTTGTGTCGTCTTGTCCTTGTATTTATGGAGTTATGGAGCAGAGGTTGCAGAGTGAGAACAGAGGTAGTGAGGTAAGACTAAATTGATATTCAAACTAGAGAACTAGCTACGAATACATGGGGGTTTAAATACATTCAGAGCATGAGATTAATATGGAGCAGGGTTGTCCAAATGCAGAGGAGTTACTAAACTAGGATACAGGGATGCTAAATGAGAGACGGAGTCATGTGGAACTATGGAACATACTAGAAGATGACGTAGAATATGATAGAAGGAGTGATGTGGAAGGTCCGTGTATCGGAATGATAACGTGGGAGAAAAGATGGAGATGGAGTACGGGGTATGTGGAGGTCACAGGGGGTTGTCTGTGGCACGGAGTCTGGTGGAGGATCGAGATCTGTCTAGGGGGCTGAGATTGATCTGGAGGAGTGCGGAGATGAATGATAAATGGGCGCTAGGATGGAGATTTGTCAGAGGAAGCCTAGGATCTAACAACGATGAGTATATAGATTGCATAGCTCACTAGCAAGGGACCCTAAGTTTTCCTCTTAGGTTTTCCCCCTTGCTAGGTGAGACTCTATTTCTATGTACACAATCTAATAGACTTAGGTTTTCCCCCTTGCTAGCTTCGGTCATGGGTTGAGGCAATGAACACTACAGGAATTGCCCTTACATTAGGAAAGCTTAACCCAATAAGGACTGGGAGTCACATTACTATATGACCATAGGTGGCTTCAGTCTGAATGAAAGCAACTCAGACAGTCTCACCTCACTTGTTTATGTAATACCAGACTCCCCCTCCTCTATAACTGCAACAGCCTCAGCAATGCATGTACTACTGAGTTCCCGAACCAAGAGGGACACTGATGAGTGCCTCCAATGGTTAGAACAAGAGTTGGTGGCAAACTGAATGGCTAATGCCAAAATCAATAACACCTTAAGAACAATAATGCATAAGTTAGAAAGTGACTTGGAAAGATGAGATAGAGAGTACACTGAGCCAGAAGATGACCTGGTACCAAGCACATATGAACTGAGGATCCTGAGCCCCTCACTCTTGGTCACCTCCCAAATCAGACTAGTGTCCCCCTCAGACATTGACAGTGACCACATCAGTGGCTGTGCATTCCTCAATTCCTGCAGCATCTACTTTGTGATCTGTGGTGACCATTTCCTGAATTATCAGGCCCACATCCACTGGGCTCTCTCCTTCTTCAAAACTGACCAAGTGGCTTTGTCAGGGTTCAGCTTGGAGTTCACTGTCTTGTTTACATCCTTCCATAACCTTCCACATCTTTCTGTGACTTTCCATGACTTTCCATGACCTTCTGTGTCTTTCCATAACTTCCTGTAACCTCCATAACTTTCCATGACCTTCCATGCCTTTCCGCTAGGGTATATAAGTGTGACTGGTGTAATGGTTACTCCTCAGCTTGATCTCTGAGGATTACTGCTAGACTAGGTAGGCTTTCTATGTAATTATTGCATGTAACCTTTGTATAAACTGAGGATTACCACTACACCAGGTGGGAAACACCCTTATCAGCTCATTAAATATTGGAGTATCTTGTTGTTGTGACCTTGTCAATAGCATTGCCCTAACAGGCTTGGTTCACTAACAAGATCCTCTAAGCCAAGAGGTCAGGCCAATTCCATTGCCTAGATTGGTACAGCTTTGAGGCAGACTTCATCAACTGTTTCTGTCCAAAGAATGAACCACTCTTGGCCCTCACAAAACTTGAAGAGATGGGGTGGTATCAGGGCAAGGACTCAGTATAGGAGTACATTGATCAGTTTGTTGAGCTGATTGATCTGGCTGAGTATCATGATGACAAGATGATCATGATCAAATCCTACAAGGGCCTTGAACTGAGCATGCAGAACAGGTAGCTCTGCTTGGCAGTGGAGCCCTGCACTTTGACGACCCCAAAGGCTGCTATGAGGAATGTCAGCAACAACCAAGGAACAGAGAGGCTAACAATGCATTCACAGAAGCAAACCAAAGTTGTACGCTCATGATGCCTTGGCTCCCCACAATTCCAACAAAGGCAACTTGGGAGTGACCTAGGACCAATGTAAACTCTCAGAAGTCAGTCCCATAGGTCCCTGCTGTGCCTAAAAATGGCCCAGCCCCCATGGACATCAACCAAACCTGGTCTCAAACCATGCAACTGGGAACCTGTCTTTGGTGCATGAAGCCTGTCCACTACATCAGAGAGTGCCCCCTCTCATTTGATATCCAGACCATGACTGCAGAAGAGTGGTTGGAGCTGCTGCCTGAGCTATTAGCACTAGCCAACACATCAAGCCCTCCTGAGACCAAGACCAAGACTGAGATCAGGTTAGCAACCAGAGTTGTAGACACATTAGAAGGGGAAGTAGAGGGTTTTGGAGCCTGCAGTGGATGAATAGTGAACCCCCACTGCCTGTACATAACTGGTTTTCATGCCTGGAAGTAGAATGTAAAATAACCCCCATTCAACCAAAATGAACTGAAACTGAGATAGCTGCACCAAAACCTGTCACCACAAAACCTCTGAAACCCCCTTGTGTCTGGCTCCAAAAATGGGAATGGAAGTTCCCAACGAAATATGTAATTGCAGCTGACCTGAGCCCTAGATCTCTTGTCATCAAAATAGAGATTCAGACTACTGACACAGCCAAGGTTATATCTGAACCCATCCTCATCAATAGTGGGGCCTTGGGACTGTTCATGAACTGGGCCTATGCTGAACATCTTCACCTCACCACTGGGAAACTCCAACAGCCAATCCCCATCTATAATGTGGATGGATCCCCCAATAAAGCAGGTCTATTCAAGAGATAGTGGATGTGATTCTCCAAGTAGAGAGCCACTCCAAGTGCACCACCTTCACAGTCACTGACTTGGGTGGGCAAAACATTATTCTTGGGTTCACCTGGCTGGAGAAGCACAACCCCAAGATTGACTGGCAAATTTGGACAATCAAAATGAACCAATGCCTGGACCAGTGTCACACTTGCTAAGCCAAGTACTGAGAAGAGCAGAAGGAGACCCAAAGGACCAACTGACAGATATGGACATGCTGAGCTGCTGGATCCACTCAAAAGCTGGAGGATCCACATATAGCCCTAGTTTAATGCAGCTGGATTTGCACATGCTTGCAAGCTAGAAGGTTTGCAAGTTTTTCAGCTCAACCTCTCAGCCATCAATGCTACCTCAGCTTGGTCAGCTAAGGTCTCTTCTGTTCCATCTGTCTTGGTCAACCTATAAAATGTCCCAGAAGAGTGTTATGACTTTGTGGATGTCTTCAGCAAAGCAAAATCTGAGACACTAGGACCACATAGACCTTATCATCTTAAGATCACCCTGGAAGATGGTGTAAGGGCAACCCTTGTAGCATTTGCTCAGGTTACTGAAGTCACATGGCCAAAGCTAGCTAGCAAGGGGGAAAACCTAAGAGGAAAACTTAGGGTCCCTTGCTAGTGAGGTATGCAACCTATATACTCACTGTCCACTTCCTGCTTCCTAAGCATACCTTAACCCTTGATTAGGTCCTAAGGTATGCTAGCCCCATAACCTGTAGCCAGTGTTCCAGTACTCAGGCTAACACCTCAGTTTCTTGGTTCAGGATGTCACATGGTTGAACCAATTGACCATGGTCCCTCTTATAATCTGTACACTTGGTTTGGCTCAGTTACTATTGGCATAGGCAAATTGACTCAGCATCAGTTCAGGTCATGGAATGGTGATCCCCTGACATCACCCCCCCTTCTAGAGTGCTTTATCCTTGAAGCACATGCTATGATTAATTCAAAGGCCATCAACTGAATCCTTCAGGGTGCTCCCAGGTGTGAGTGGTAGAATTATTGTACCTTTGCTGGTGCTGCCATGTCCTCCTCCGCTACCCAGGTGTTCTCCTCATATCCATACCCCTCCCACTTCACCAGGAAGTAGAGTCAAATCAAATGTCTAACACCCTCTCTACTATGTAGTACTCCTCTCCATCCACTAGTTTGGGTGGCAGGGGTGGCTCAGCCCTTTGGCTGGGTATTGGGTCCTTGGCAGCTGGGAGGAGTTTGACCATGTTGAAGACTGGATGAAGCCAGGACATGGATGGGGGAAGTTGGAGCTTGTATGAGTGCTTCCCTACTTGGCCTTGGATGATGTATGGCCTGAGGTAGCAATGCCCTAGTTTTCAGGAGGGTCAGGTCATATGAATGTCCAATCCATCAAGGAAGACTTGGTCACCTATGTGATACTCAGGGGCAGGGATGTGGCATTGGTTGTAGTACTGAGAAATGTTGTCCTTTGCTTTGGCCAGTGCTGACTTTGCTTCTTCCAATTACTTCTCCATCCTGTCTTTGAACTCATTGCTGTCTTGGTTTGGGACTTGGGTTCTTGGAGTTTGAAGCCCATGTGCAGGTGTCTCCTGGTGTCCAACATGAATGGGGTTTTCTGGGGGGTCAAGTGTACATGATTGTTGTATTGGAACTCAGCCAATGGTAGGAGATTGACCCAGTCATCCTGTCACTCATTGATGAATAGACAAATGTACTGTTTGAGTTCTTGGTTGACATGCTCAGTTTTGCCATCCACTTGGGGGTGGTATGTAGTTGTGGCTGCAAGTTTAATCTTAAGGAGCCAATAGAGCTCATGAGTGAATTTGACAATGAATTGTGGACCTCAGTTGGAGATGACTTGCTTTGGGAGCCCCATGTAAGTTCCATACATGTGCAAGGTAGAGCTGAGCTGCACCAAGTGCCATGATGGTTATATTTGTGGGGAGGAAATGCACCCTCTTGCTGACTGAGTGTTAAGTCTGTGCACACACACTCTTGGTTTGGGTGGTTCAGCTTGGTCCAATGAGCCAAGGTCAGACATAGCATCAGCTTCAACATACTTGTGTTGCACCAATCCTCCTGCCCATGCCACTAGATTTTGGATGGATGCTTGGTAGGTTTCTGAGATGCTCAGTACCAAATGGTTGGACTACTAACTTACGTACTGGTAGCATATGTCTAACTTAGTCAATAATCTGAACAGAGAATACATACATGAGGACTAATTACTTATATAGAGAATGGGGTGCCATAAGATATGCAACAATGTTGCACAAGGCACAGAAATGAGAATGTAAAGTATGGATGTAAGAATAGTAATATATGAAAAGTGGGCATATATGCCCATACATGTACCAAAGGTTACTGAAGTGAAGCGAGTGAATAAATGAGAGTATGATTGAAGTGTGAGGTACTGAGATGAGCTGAGCTGAACTGAATAGTGCTTGTAAGACTTGGAAGCCTGTAGCTTGTAATACAGTACACCAGACTTTGGTTGGTACTACCAAAGGAACTGAGGCTTGGTAGATTGTACTTTGACACTGAGTCCACCACATTCATCACCGTATCATAGCCATGGGCTTGGGGGAGCTTGACTATGAAATATACGCTGATCATATACCACCAAGTCTCAGGGATTGGGAGTGGTTTGAGTTCCCCCATTGGCAGCTATCTTTGGGTCTTGGTTCAGGTGTAGAGGTTGCAGGTTTTCACATATTGTCCCATGTACCAAGACATCTGCAACCACCAATAGTTTTGTGACACAAGTTCAAGTATTTTCTACCTTCCCATGTGTCCTGCCACCTGCATGTTGTGGTGTTGTGATACAATTTGCTGTCTTAGCTCAGGATCATTGGGGATATAAATCCTTCCTCTAAAGTGCAAGAGACCTTCCCATTCACTCCATTTGGCCAATTATACCAACCAGTCATGACCCTTCTTCAGTTTGGTGATTGCTTTGGCCATGGGATCTTCAGGTCCAGACATTCAGAGGTGCACCTGAATATCCTGAATGAGGTCTTTTTCTTCTCCCACCACTGTGACTCCTTCTAAGGCCCAGATTGTGAACAAGTCCAGCTGAAGGAGGGTCATGTCCTCATTGTCTCCTGCCCCAGTCCCATGGTCTGACCTCCTTGAGAGCATGTCCACCTTGCCCATGCTTCAGCCTGGCTGGTGGTGGAGTGTAAAGTCAAACCAAGATAGATAGAGGGACCACTTTGATTGCCTTTGGTTGAGCTTTTTTGACATCTGGAAGTACTCCAAGTTCTTGTGATCCATCCAGATCTCAAATTTGAGCTGGGCACCCTCTAGAAAGTGCTGCCCCTCTTCTAGGGCCCACATGATGGCTAGCATTTCCTTGTCATGGATCTTGTAGTTCTGCTCAACTGGACTTAGGCTTTTGGAGAAGAAGGTGATCAGGTGCCACATCTTGTCCTCAGGCAACTGTTGCGAGAGGGTGGCTCCTGTGGTGAAGTCTGAGACATCAGCTTCCACTCAGTACATTCATGAGTTGTCTGGGAATGTCAAGATCAGGGCTGAAGTGATCTGATCCTTCAGATTCTGCAATGCTGCTTTCTCAGCCTCTTCCCACTTCCACTCTTCTCCTTTCTTTGTGATATTGAACAAGGGTCAAGCATGGAGTGAGAAATCCTTAATGAACTGCCAGTAGAAGTTGGTGAACCCAAGGAAGGATTGTACCTCTTTTTGGTTCATCAGCCAAGGCTATTTGGTGATGCCCTGAATCTTTACTGGGTCCATCTCCACCTTCCCTTCTGAGATGATCAGCCCAAGGTATTCTATCTGTGTCTGTTCAAACTCACACTTCTCCTTCCTCAGGTAGATTTTGTTTTCTCAGAGGCATTCTAACACTCACATTGTGATTGCTCGGTGCTTGGCCCAGGTCTTTGAGTAGATGAGGATGTCATTGATGTACACACAAATGATCCCTTCCATGATGAGGTCCTGGAAGATCTCATTCATCATTGTTTGGAATGTGGTGAGGCTGTTAGTGAGCCCGAATAACATCACCAGTGGCTCAAACAACCCTTGGTTTGTCTGGAATGCTACCTTCCACTCATCACCCTCCTTGATCCAGACATTGCTGTAACCCCACCAAATGTCCAGCTTTGTGAACTACTTAACTCACTTGAGTTGGTTAATCAGCTTGGGTATGAGAGGGAGGGGGTACCAATTTTTTATGGTCATGGCATTCAGTCATCATGTCAAAGTATGATCTACCAAGCCTTGGTTCCCTCAGTTGCACCAACTGAAGTCTGGCGTACCATAAGCTCAATGGTGTGGTCCCAGACACTCCATTCAGGAGGCTCATTGAAAGATTCCTTTGCAAACACACTTTTGAACTCTTGGAGGTAGTCCAGAATCTCAGTCTCAGCTCAGACATTCTTGTAGTATGCTTCCACCAGTCTTTGCAAGGTCATCTGCATGGCTTGGGTGTATTCTGGTTCAGGTGACAGCATCATGTACATCAGTCAGTCCCCTTCCTCTAACTCATCCCAGGGCCCCTCTGGCCTGGTATAGTCCTCCTCATCACCTTCCCCCCACTCATTCTCTTCCTTGGGCAGCTTTGGGGATGGGCTGGCTTGGCACATCCAGATCTGTTGCTTGGTCTTTTGGGTCTCCTTCCACTCTTCTCAATACTCAGCTCAGCAAGTGTGACACTGGTCCAGGCATCAATTCAATTTGATTTTCTGAGTTTGCCAGTTGATCTTGGGGTTGTGCTTCTCCAGCCAGGTGAACCCAAGAATAATGTTTTGCCCACCCAAGTCAGTGACTGTGAAGGTGGTGCACTTGGAGTGGCTCTCTACTTGGAGAATCACATCCACTATCTCTTGAATAGACCTGCTTTATTGGGGGATCCATCCACATTATAGATGGGGATTGGCTGTTGGAGTTTCCCAGTGGTGAGGTGAAGATGTTCAGCATAGGCCCAGTTCATGAACAGTCCCAAGGCCCCACTATTGATGAGGATGGGTTCAGATATAACCTTGGCTGTGTCAGTAGTCTGAATCTCTATTTTGATGACAAGAGATCTAGGGCTCAGGTCAGCTGCAATTACATATTTCTTTGGGAGATTCCATTCCCACTTTTGGAGCCAGACCCAAGGGGGCTTTGGAGGTTTGGGGTGTCAGGTTTTGGTGTGGCTATCTTGGTTTTGGTTTGGTTTGATTGGGTGGGGGTTGTTTCACATTCTACTTCCAAACATGAAAACATGGTTATGTACAGGCAGTGGGGATGCACTATTCATCCACTGTGGGCTCCAAAACCCTCTATTCCCTCTTCTAACATGTCTACAACTCTGGTTTATAGCCTGATCTCAGTCTCAGTTTTGGCCTTGGCTGATGTAGGGCTCAATGCATTAGCCAAGGCCAATAGTTCAGGCAGCTTTTATCAATCATTTTATCATTGTGATACTTGGCCAGATCTATCAGTTCAACACACCAGTTGATGTATTCTTCCACCAAGTCCTTGCCCTGGTACCACCCCATCCCTTCTAGTTTTGTGATGGCCAAGAGTTGTTCATTCTTCAGGCAGAAACAGTTGACAAAGTCAGCCTTGAAGGTGTTCCAATTTGGGTAATGGAACTGGTCAGACCTCTAGGCTTGGAGGACCTTGTTAGTGAACTGAGCTGCTCAGTTGGACTTGAAGAAGGAGAGGGCCCAATAGATGCAGGCCTGGTCATTTGGGAAATGATCATCACAGATCATGAAATAGATTTTGCAGGAGTTGAGGAATGTGCAGCCTTTGTCACAGCCACCATTGAATTCTGAAGGGGACACTGGTCTAATTCAGGACATTGGCAAGAGAAAAGGGCTTGGTATCCTTGGTTCAGATGAACTTGGTGCATGGATCAAGGAATTCTCTGTCTCTTCTGTCTGGGTTTTAAGTCTGGAGTCAAAGACATCTTGTCTGGGAGGTCTGGAGTGGTTGAATGGTAGATTCGAGCCAGGGTGCAGAGTTGAGAGGACTTGGCTTCAACTTATGTGTTGTACCCTCTTGCATCATCTTGTCCTTGAATTTATGGAGTTGCAGAGTGGAGTTGTGGAGTGAGAATGGAGGTAACAAGGTAAGACTAAATCAATATTCTAACTAGAGAACTAGCTACAAATACATGGAGGTTTAAATACATTCGGAGCATGAGATTAATATGGAACAGGGTCGTCCAAATGTGGAGGAGCTACTATACTAGGATGCAGGGATGCTAAACAAGAGACGGATTCATGTGGAACTATAGAACATACTAGAAGATGACGTGGAGGTCCATGTATTGGATTGATTACATGGGAGAAAAGACAGAGATGGAGTATGGAGTATGCAGATGTCACATGGAGGTTGTCCATGGCACAGAGTACAATGGAGGATAGAGATCTGTCTAGAGGGCTGAGATCGATCCAGAGGAGCGTGGAGATGAATGATAAATGGGCGCTAGGGTGGGAGATTTGTCCGAGGGATCCTAGGATCTAACAGTACCTCCCCATTAAAGGCCCAGCCTTGAGGCCGTGGTCATTAAGATGGAAGTTGCCATGGGAAAGTAGATTAGTGCTTGGCTGGAGTGGGTATATAAGGACGTAGCATTTCTGGATTTGTTCAAGTATGCTCGTCACCCTAAACCACCCAAACATGAGTGACTTAGACCAAATCACAGCCCAAATCCACGTGCTCATGGAGCAATTCAATGCGGGGGTGGCAAAGAAGGCGGCAGAGGCAGAGGCAGAGTGCCAGCGGAAGGCAGAGGTGGAGGCTGAGGCTGAATGCCTAAGGAGAACAGAGGAAGAGGTGGAGCTCCTGAGGAAAGCAGAGGAGGAGCGAAAGGCGCAGGAGGAGGTGGAGTGGCTGGAAAAAGCAGAGCAGGAGTGGAAAGCACAGGAGGAGATGGAGAGAGTCTGTCTCGAAAGGTGCAAGGTGGAAGAGATGGTAGCCTGTGAGGTTGCATGCCTTGCAGAGGTTAGTGGTCCAGCTGGGGACCACAATACAAGTGCCGGGGTTGCGTCTCTGGAAGAACTCCAGGCATAGGAGCTCCGCAAGGCCAAGGAGGTGGAGCAGAGGCAGCGCCAGGAGCAAATCTTGGTGGATGAGGAGAGGAAAAAGCACCAGCAGGAATGGGAAACCCTCTGGAACGCCCACAATGCCTGGCTCAATGAGCAGGCCAGAGATGTGAGGGAGGCAGGTCGGCAGGTGGGTGTTGGGCCTTTCAAGGCCACCCATCTGTCATATGTCCTTAATGACCCTGATGCGTACCAGGTCATGCGGCCAGATATCCATGTCAAATTCAAGGAGTGCTTGAGGCATGGGGGAGAGTGTGAGTGGCCATCTGCGGGAAGGGGCATGTCTTGCTCCTGCTGTATGGAGCACAAAATTAAATGTGTTCCAGTGATGGAGGTGGTTGCAGACTCAGAGGGTTCACAAACAGTGGGAGACTTGGGAGAGGGACCCAGAGTGAGTGGCTCTAGTGTATCATGCAGGAAGCAGAAGGTACGGGTGGAGTCTGAGGAGCTGGAGGTCTTGCAGCCCAAGGATGAGGCAATGCAGCAGGAATATGGTGATGGAGTGGAGGGGAATCCAGAGGGGGATCTGGAGGAAAATCTGGAGCCGGAGCTGGTGGTTCCAAATGATTTGTTCAGGGAGCTGGATGGGTCAGAGAAGGATCAAGGGATGGAGTTTTTTAATGATGTATAATTAATGT
>QFEC01007200.1:0-15372 GCA_003316585.1 Gomphus bonarii
ATTCTATAAAACTATGAGTGGAACCTGAATCAATCAAGCATTTAAATGGGGTATCAGAAGAACTAGGAATGGAACCAGAAGACAAGTAAACTATTAAAGAGTTCAGATTAAATAAAGCAGAAGCATTGAGCTTAACCTCACTACTAGCACTAGCCAAGTCAATGCAACTCTTGGGGTGCTCAGAGGCTAAAGAGTTGCAGACTATTTTTTTTGGCTTGGTCACCTTAGGTGAACTTTTGGCTTTGGTGTCTGAAGCAGTAGCCACTTTGGGGGTTGAAAGGGTCATTGTCACTCATGCCTTAGTTGATTTCGGGCAGTCTGCAACTTTGTGACTGTCAGCACCACACAAGGGACAAAGATTATTGTCAATGCATCACTGGACAATGTTTTGGAGCTGGTCAAGGGTCTGAGGCTTGTTGAAATGGACCAAGCCATCCTTGATTCACTTCAGTAGGGCCATATAGGCCTTCCAAAGCAGAGCATTGTCATTGTAGTCAATGAACATGGTGAGTCTGTAGAATTCCACAAAGCACTGAGTGGCCTTGTGGTTTTCATGCATAGTTAGTTTTTTGAGAGAAATCTCAGCCTCAGCTTGTTCATCCCATGAACCAAAGTTGATTTGTAACTCATCGAGAAAGCCATCCAAATTTGTGGCCCATCTTGGCTTGGTTTGGGGGTTGCCAGTGAGATATGGCTTGAATCATTCCAGTGTGGTCCCTTTGAGGTAGGAGATCATATAATTGACCTTCTGCCTATCATCAGTAAAGGAGTCGGGTCACATCCAGAAATTCATGTTGCACATAAAAATGAAGCTTTTGAGCTTCTTTGGGTTGGCCCTGTCAAAAGGGTCCAGTTCCTGAATTCAGGCAGTCTGACCATCTTGGCATTACTGCTGGGCAGTCCTATTAAGTTCCAATATTGCATTGAGGAGGTCCCAATTGTCCATGGGTTGAGGGGTGGCTCTGGGAGGAGAAGCAGCCCTTGGAGGAGTAAATTGCAGAATGGGAGGATTGTCTGGTTCAGGGACCTTGGTTGGCCTTGCCAAATCATGTTTGCTCCTGTCTGGGTTGTTATCATATTTGTTATCACCTTACTCATATAGTTCATCATCAATAACCTCTTCGATTTGAGCAGATCATGAGGGGGAACCAAGAGAGTGAGGCAAGCAAGGCAAAGCATTATGACCAAAGTGGAGAGGCAGGGTAGAGGACATTCCACACGCTCTTCACTGTAAGATCGTAGGGGTGAGCCAACTGTGTTCAGCTTGTGAAATAGCTCTAGTACAAGGAGGCATATTGTTTGAGTAGTGATAATGACAGGAAGATAATTGGTTCAGATTATACTGTTAAGTGCATGCACACACCCCCTTGGTTCAGGTGGTTCAGCTCAGTCCCATGAGCCAAGGTCAGATGTGGCATCAGCTTCAACATACTTGTGTTGCACCTATCTCCCTGCCCATGCCACTAGATTTCAGACTGATGTTCAGTAGGGTTCCAAGATGCTCAGTACCAAATGATTGTACTACTGACCTAAGGACTGATAGTGTATGTCTAACTTAGTCAATAATCTGAACAGAGAATACATACATGAGGACTAATTACTTATATAGAGAATGAGTTGCCTAAGATATGCAACAACATTGCATAAGGTATGGAAATGAGAATATAAGATATGGATGTAAGAATAGTAAAATATGAAAAGCAGGGATAATACCCATACATGTACCAAAGGTAACTGAAGCAAAGCGAGTGAATAAATGAGAATAGAATGATGTGTGATGTACTGAACTGAACTGAATGTACTTGTGGGTCTGTAACTTGTAATATGGTATGTGGGGACTTCGGTCAGTATAACCGAGTGAACCGAGGCTCAGTAGATCATACTTTGACAATGAGCTATGATCATGCTCCAGATTCTCATCTGCAATATGAATTATTTTAGCCTCAGGTTAGCAGAATTACTCATCACTGTAGGCTCTATTATTCACTGCTTAGGCTCTGTCCAATTGTGGAAGAACTTCATTACTGGAGGGAAGCTGGGATCCTCTAACAGTTTTTCCTCAAGCTTCCACCTTCATTTTGACCTATCCAAGATGCTAGTATATGTTGACTTCTTTGCATGACTGCCCATTTTGGTTTTCATCCTTGACTATTTGATCTTGTGCTTTTTGCAATCTCAAGGCAAATTCCAGGAGCTTATCATTATTCTGGATATCTCTGAAAATATTGTCTGCATCCTTAGATTCCAATTCAACTTCAGAATCTTTTTCTGAGAGGTCAGTCTATCTCCAAGTCATTGGCAGTGAAGCTGTCACCTTTGGAGTCAATGGCCTCATCAGTGGTAGGGTGCCAAGAGGCTGGATTTGGAGGCTGTTTTGGCAACTAGGATTTGTGGCAGTACTTTTTGCAAGCCATAGAATTGTTCAGCATTGTACAGTGTTTTAGGCACTGTTTAACCCTGAATAATAAGAGTAACAAAACACAGCCACATTGCTGGCCAAATTGTGGTGAAGAATTTTTAATTCTTTCCGTGAATAGTTTGGCATATTTTGAGGTATTCTGACACTTTCAAAAAAGTTGAAATAAAAATGGAAATAAGTAAGCTATAATGACCCTGCAATTGCAAATTTCTTTGGGAAGATGTTTGGAAATATCTCTTGCAAGTATAAAAGCAAGAAAAATGAGATTGTGGCAGGAATTCAATGAGCGCAAGGCAGCCTTAAGATGTGATTTGGTTTTAATGTTGATTACCTTAACAGTAAGAACTTAATAATAATTTCTCCGACAGAGTTTGTATGTCTATCATGGGGGAAAGCTTTCTGTTAGAGAAAAAAAGAACGGGTGTCGCAGAAACTTCACGAAAAAAAATGATGTGAATAAGGAGACGCGTGCTACCAATGGAGCAATGCTCGGCATAGCAAGCACTGGCCCCTGGGCTAGAGCTCTGAACAAGTGGTCGTACTCAAAATATTGGCAGCATAAATAGTAACATGGCGGCAACACATTTCTGTGCAAGACGACCGCCTTACATAGGTTCGATAAACGATAGCTTGCTACATTCTTATAGGCGTCAGCTCGTGGGACTCCGGATTCGAGTCTAAGTAGTCCTCTAGATAGCAGTCGCTGGCGCGGTGACAGATGTAAGTTCTTCGCTCCTTGGGGCGAACCCTATAGAGAGCGACGGCGAAGTGGCGACGTCGTGTTCTGGTGCTCGCAAGTTCATCGTAAGTCTATTGATGATAGTGGTGTCGAAACTGAGAATGAGCCCATGGGGTCAGCTATCCAGTGAGAAACGGGATGAGATGGAATTGTCACGTACATGATAACAGGACTGCCGCGATTCACTATCGTGTGAACAGCGTACGAAAAACGTTTTTGGATGATACAGATGCTTACACAGCATTGATGCATTTGAGGTCCGGCTGGTCGTATTCGATATGAGCTATTCCACAGATTATAATGAAGTATGCACGACGAACCGGAGCAAAAATTACCATGAACATCCACACTGAGTTAACAGTGAAAATAACCCTGCAAGAGCACAATTGTGAGGTGCCGGGTCCATGACTCTGAGAACGGAGGAGCCGCCTACAGGAAATATATGAGACCATCCCTTGAGATGCGGTAAAGAATCCCGGCATTTCCGGGGTTCAAAAGTGTTTTCCACGTCCTCACCATCGTGAGTACGAACACAGAGATGTCGAATACAAGGTCGATGATGATGTAGGCTGTAAAGGGATGTTCGCTGGAGGCAGGACGCAAGATGAAGTAAGATGGGAGAAGCAGTAGATCATGGAGGGGATAGGAGTGCGACTTACAAAGATGGTAGTGTTTCGTGTATACAGCCTGGAACAAGATGAGTAACAGAGGTATATTTAATGGGATTGGGTCAGCTCACCTTGGAAAATTGAGGAATTGAGGACATGTGGGAATTGAATCACTATGAGCAAGTCCATATTAGTCAATATATCTGGAAGGTAGTCAAGGTAATCGCCCACATCTCCCCCATGGAAGTGAAAATGTCCAAATCCCGACGCCGACCGTAGCGGCGAGGAGCGAGCCAAGGTATGCAAGGATGTAATAGTTGTGGCCGTACAGAGCATACGTCCTGTGAAGCGGCAGTAATAATCATTAGCTCAACATTGAGTGGCAACAAAAAGTCTACCGAAGAGCGAGGAGGACGGAGGGGAGGATAAAGAGGAGAATGCTATTGACAGGCAGGAAGTGGAGTAATTTGGTACAGCTAGAAGAGGATTAATATTCATCAATGCATAACAGTTGGGTTCTGGTGGTCAATTACGTCTATGAGATTGTAAGTCACCATCATGTTCCCTGAGTACGTGCATGAGAGATACTGACTTCGGCACTCAAGCCTGAATTGAAGTAGACTGAGGTAGGATGAGTTGTGGATAAAAAAAATCACAAATTTTGGTGCGCACCGACCATGGTTGTTGCCGCACTGAGGGGGCAATAATATCGATTCTGCCAATTGTCTCATCGTTAAAGGGAAACAAAAAAGAAGTGAAGCAAGAAGTGAGAGAATAAAAAAATCACACACAAATAGGAATATGACAGAGATTGCTGTCGGAGAGTGATGAGCTATACTTCTCCTCGAGAAAATCTGACGCACGCATCCCTCCATTCCATCCCCATATGTATTTGACCTAATCCAAAATTTGTTAGTGAGGTAACTCAGAAGATAATGTTGTGAGGCTGTCACCTCGTCAGAAAAAGAGATAATATGATCATAAATGAGAATAGTAATCCCTGCACACAGATAATACTTTGCGGATGTCATTGTGTGGGTGAAGATGTGAAGATCATGACTTGACTTGCCTTTGTAGCTAGACTAGTATCCGATAGAGTATGAGTTCAGTCATTTGAACTTGATGATCACATACAAATAAGTTCCTTCTATAGCTAGTTGATGCGATATAAAGGTGGGTCCTGCAGGAGGTGATAGAAAAGACATGAAGGGAGACCCTCTTCACACTGAAGATGTCACCTATAGGGATTAATGACAGTAGATCTTTATAGTAAATCCGTCCGCTGAAACTTATTGTTAAAGCGTCTGAGATCCTCACGGAGATATCAGACATAACAAATTTATTAACTTCTCGAGCATTTACAATGACGGTGCACACAAGGTAATGGCAAGGACCGGGGAGCTGACACCTCAATTTCTTGTTTTGCGGTGCTGAGACGTATAAATATCATAAAGCAATCACCAGGGCCACATAGGAGCTATGACAGCTACTCGATTCAGTGGTGTTTTCTCCAGTGGAAATTTAGCACATAGTACAATATATAGGTCAATTATGGTGCCGAACTGCTAGTAACACCTTTCTCGATAGCGTTTCCGTCGATGTGGCTACATGCTTCGACGGTATCTCAACTCTCGAAGTTCATTCGAGTCATGGTCGCTGAGATACACCTGTGATACATGCATGTCGCATCATGACTCTGTGGCCAGCTGCATCATCCCGAAGCTGAAGCTTCCTCCTAAAGAACAGTTTTAGGGTTCTAATGTATAGCTGCCAGAACGAACCTGAAGATGCATTTCACTCTCAAGTCACAATCATTCCTGGGTTAGTAATTTGTTGCAAGGAAGCGGACCTATTCTTCTGTGCTGCATTCCTTTATCTTTTCTTGATGAAGATTTTCTTCTGAGTGGATTCTTTAGCAGTGATGAATGGCTATCTTACTTTGCAGTCCTTCCTGGGCTGGTTCTCAATGGTTCAGTTCTGGTAATACAAGCAAATGTCAAGCTCCTCTGCCTCTGCCTGGCCTTGAGCAATGGCTTTTTGCCTTTACCGCTGCCTTGAGAAAATTCTTTTTCGGTGCACTCTTGCAGTTTATAGACAAAGAACATTCTGAGTCAAAGAGGTTTGTGGCCTGGGCAGCATTGTTGAGTTTGCTAGTGGTAATCTGGCTGATAACCCCCCCACTCTGCTTAGTTGGAGAGAGCATGGATAGCTTGGCTCCTTTATGGTTCTCCTTGTCCATTTACAAATGTTGATATATTATACCCACAGTTGAATTCCCTAGACCCATAATAGACTCCAGTTTCTTGATGGAAAGAGGAGAGATGAGATTTGCCTTGTCAGCAGAAAAAATGATTTTCATGGTAAAGGGAGAAGACAGAAGCATAATGTGACCACTGGTAACTCTTGTGATAAATGGCAGCATGTTTCATGATTTTTTCCAGAATTTTTCACCCTACCTATTATATGTCATAAATCAAAGAAATTTAGGAAATAGTAGGTCAAAAAACCAATAATTGACTGTTTTAAAATAATGGCCATGTTGTCAAATATTACAAATATCATGTAATATATGACTTATTTTGTAGGTAGTATTGTTATAAATACTTAGCAGTTAGTCTTTACATAGTTAAAAACATAAAAATAGTCAGTAGATAAAGAACACAGACTCCCAGACTCAGTATATGCACATGACACAAAACCTTTCAAAGATCTGAAGGATCTACAAAAGAAAGCAAACATTTGTCTCTATTTTCCATAGTTCTACACTATTTTAGACCCTTCATGGCTATAGGATTCTACCCCTGGGGTGATAGACACCTGGGTGGCTAAAGGATGGAGAGAATGGAAAGGAGATAGAAGACTGCTCTGGGAGCATGGACAGAGTGGAGACAGCAGAAATCAAAGGGAAATGAAGGAGTAATGATTTGTATAAGCTTCAGATTGATCAAGAATGGAGAGGGGCAAAAGGAAGCACATATATGTACCTCCCAGTGCCATCTACCTCATTGGGACTGCATCACACAACTCAGAATTAGGAGAACTAAATAAAATAAAAAATAAAATAAAATAAAACATAAAATAAAATAAAATAAAAACATATAAGAAAAGAAGGCTCAAGCATTTTCAGAGCCTTCTGATCAAAAGTGGGCCCCATATATGTGGCACAGTGATATGTATGGCACAGAACACAGTTTCCCCTGTCCCAAAGTGTCTTATTTCCTCTTTCACTCTCACATGATTAGTATTGCAACATTGTAAAAGTATTAATGTTCAGACACAAGAAAAAATCAGTTCTTCATGCTATATTTCCTGAATCACTCCTTGCTTTTACCAGTGCTTCACTCATATAAATATTGTGATTCCCATCAAAGGCTCATCATTTGAGACTTGACTAATTCAGAGAAGTTAGTAGTTACATTTAGAGGTGTCTCACAGATTTTTGAGCACACAAAATCTTTATTAAATTTTCTATTGAGTTTACAGACATCCCAGAATATCAAGCCATCCCCTTAGTACCAGCACTAAAGTGCCACTTTCAATGTCCCCTGGCCATATAGCTAGTAGAACACATTCCCATAGCATACATCTACAAAGAATCATTCCATATCAATCTTAATACAGTTACCCTATTTTCTGAACAATCCCCAATCCCCCAACACTCTTAATTACAAGTATGACCTAGTTTGTATAAGAATATCTTAGAGATATTACATAATTTTTTTCTAATGGTAATATGTGTATAGCTAAAATCATTCAAGTATTGGGACAGTTTTTTGAGCCACTGTATGGCCAAATTGAGTTGGAAGGCACTTATCCACAGATGACTAGTCTGAAATAGCAAGTAAAGTTGAGTCAATAATCATACAAATGGCTAAGAACAGGCCAAGGTGAGGTTCTTGCCGAAGTTCATCCAAGGTTGTAACTTCGGACAAGGTTCAGAATAGCGCTTGGCTTCAGCTTATGTGCTACACCATCCAGATCCCATAAGATCCCTGATTTCCAAGGGCAAGGTCTGACAAAAGCCTAGGGGTCATCTTAGTCAATTTTCTGACTACAGAACTACTCATTTACATGCATATATATACTAGATTAGTATTTCAAATAGCCAGGATAATTTCAAATCAAAAGAACAAGGGGTTTCCAGAATAGGAATTAAAACAAAGGTGAGGTGAAACATGGATGAGTAAGAATAAGGTTTGGGTGAGATGTGTTACAAAGATCATTGTGCCAGGCAATGGAAAGTGTTAGAGAATGAGCAAAATCACAATTTTTATAAAAATAATGTTTCTAATGATTTTTATGACAAGTGAATGAGCTGTTATGAACAAAATCAATTTGGACTATGCTGAGGAATGTTACTATGAAGTTTTATAGCAGATCTGACCTATTTGGAATGCATTTAAGTGCATATATGCACATTTTTGTGTATTTTCAATCAATCTCAATGATGAGAAGCCTATATGGCTAGCTGTTTTGATGCAATGCTCAGGCCTGATAGGAATTATTTTTCAAGATTTATTTCATATTTTTCCCTTTCCCCCATCGAATTCTATTGCCTCTACAATCCGTGCAGAAACTAAGCATTGGCTTATGTAACCAAGGTTCAGTGCCTACATCACTTATGTAACTGAAGTCCAAACACCCAGGATCCTTTCTGTTGGGTTTATGAATAAATCCAGAGATTGATGACTCAGGATGATCCTTCACTACTGTAAATCTTTGTTATAATTTCTAGTGATAAAAATCTCTTGTTATTCTGGCAACAAGACTTCCAGAGGCTTTCCAGTCAATTCAACACTTTAGCACCAGTACCAGGAATTTGGTACTGATTTCTGAGAACACTGTAAATTTAATAACAATTGAATCTGCAGTCTGTGATGCTCTAAATGTTGTGAGCAACTGATCCTAAGTAGCAAAAACCTATCTGGAGTATTCCAGAACTCAAACAACAAGTGTGAAGCAGTAGAGTAACAATTTAGTAGTTAAACTAATTGAGCACTGGTTCAAACAAGGGGTTCATGTGTATATGTAGGTGAGACACTGCCCACATACTCAGTTTGAACCACCACTGAGGAGGTGAACCAGCTAATGTATTAATACAATTTCTATTGATTTTTCTTATTATTTCTTTTTCTTTAGTGTAACTAATAGAATTCTCATTAATTCTCTGCTAACTACTGCAGAAAAGTTGCTCATCCCATCATAGGTTATGGGTCCCAGGGAACAAGTGGTGAGCTACTCTCCATAGCTACTTTGAGTCAAAGAACCTTCTCAAGCATATAGATGGCACTGTTGATAGGCCACCTGATCCTCTCACCTTCACTAAAGGGCATATCCTCACTGATGAAGAGGAGGCCAAAGTGGATAAGGTAGAGGAGAGACTTGAAAAATATCTAGTCAGAGCAGGACTTGTCAAGGCCCAAATTTTGGTCTCAGTGTCAGAATTACTGGCACTTATTTTAGAGAAGAAAAGAAGTGCTAAAGAGGTCTGTGATACATTAGTAGCAGAAATGACAAAGAAACCAAAAATGGTTGTCACTACTATCCAGAGACAACTCTGGAATATGAAATGCTCAGAGGATAATGATCTCAGGGTAAAGCACAAGACCTCTATGCTAGACTCAATAACATGGGAGCACAAATCTCTGAAGGAGAATTCCTAGACATCCTACTTGCCTCACTGCTGCCATCTTATGAAGCAGTTATGAATGCCCTCATCACATCCCTTGAGTGTAATTAAGAGTTATCTGGGGGTGGTGGATGGTTTCTAACTAAGAGTGATGATCTAGGAGTTGAATGGAACTTTGGTCTGGGGATATATGCTGTGGAATATTTGTGTAGCTGTCTGAAGATTCTTTCTGGTGAATACAGCCCATTAGCACCTGTACCGAGAGGTCAGCTCTGGGATGTGTGGGGAATGTAAAATCAATAACAAATTGGTTATTGAACCTGTGTGCTCCAAACATTGTGAGACACTTGTGATAGTAACTGGTAACTTCTCTGATTTATTTCAGGTCTTTAACAACAATCCTTTGATGGGAATCATGATTTTGATGTAAGCGAGGTGCTGGTGAAGACAAGGAGCGATTCTACTTTACAGGAAAGAAGAACTGATTTTATTACTATGTCCTAAGCTAGTACTTATACATAGTTATGATTTTGACATGTTGTTAAGTCTGGAGTCAGAGATATCTTGTCTGGGAAGTCTGGAGTGGTCAAACTGCTGATTCAAGCTGGGGTACAGAGTTGAGAGGACTTTGGCTTCAACTTATGTGTTACACCCTCTTGCGTCATCTTGTCCTTGAATTTACAGAGTTGCAGAGTGGAGTTGCAGAGTGAGAATGAAGGTAACAAAGTAAGACTAAATCAATATTTGAACTAGGGAACTAACTACAAATACATGGAGGTTTAAATACATTCAGAGCATGAGATTAATATGGAGCAGGGTTGTCCAAATGTGGAGGAGTTACTATACTAGGATGCAGAGATGCTAAACAAGAGATGGGGTCATGTGGAAGTATAGAACATACTAGAAGATGACATGGAAGGTAAAAGAAGGAGTGACGTGGAGGTCCCTGTATCAGATTGATTACATGAGGGAAAGGACAGAGATGGAGTATGGAGTATGTGGGGGTCACATGGAGGTTGTCTGTGGCGTGGAGTATGATAGAGGATGGGGATCTGTCCAGAGGGCTGAGATTGATCCAGAGGAGTGCAGAAATGAATGATAAATGGGTGCTAAGGGCGGAGATTTGTCAGAGAAAACCTAGGATCTAACACATGTTATGAGTGAGAAAAGGAAATTGTCTGCTTTGGGATAGATGCGTCAATGTCCTACACTATACATATCACTGTGTTGCATATTCTAGGTCCAGTTTCCAATCAATATCCCTTGAAAATGCTTGAGGCTTCTCTTTGCTGTTTACCCTTGTTACTCCATCAGTTCCATTGAGTCTGGGCTGTGTCCATCAGTTCCAATGGGGCAGCTGATGCCCCTGGCCACATATATGTGCCCCTTTCTCTCCTGTCTCAGCCCTTAAGTCCTTCAGTCCTTTTTTATGTCTTTTCTATCCTTCTTGTCTCTTATTTCTGCCATGACCACTGCCCNTACACTCCAGGGTTGACCCTGTGAGTCCCTTCCATTCCTTCCATCTCCTAGCTGCCCAGGCACTTCTCTGCCCCAGGACCAAAGTGCTGTGCCCACATGGTATCTAAAATGTTCTGTACCTATGGGAAGTGAAGCTATCAACTTGATTCCTTTGGGGATTGTAAGTATATGTGTCTACTTGAGTTCTGGGTGCATATACTAGGTGAGGAAGTCTGTGTTCTTTCTAACCATTTATTTTTATGCTTTTCTTGCATTTATTGTATATACTATGGGAATCTGAGTATTTTATAACATTGAGGAGGTTGGAAAACCTTTGGACCTGGATAATATTATCAGGATCCTCAAATCTCAGTACAACAGATGAAAAACTTTGTCTATTACTTAAGAGGAGTAAGGATTTGTGGGTACATCAGAGAAAAAGGCACATATATGCACAAACTGCAAGAAGCTAGGCCACTCTATTGAGAACTGCTGGACTAAAGGCAGTTGTAAGGAAGGCTAAGGACCTAGACAGAAGAGGAAGTCCTAATTTAAGAAAAAGAAAGAGAAGGGAAAAGGCAAGGTGAACATAGCCAATGAACAGAGCTCATCTCAAGGAGAAGATAAAGAATTTACAGCAATCATTAATCACAACTACACAACCACTATCAAAGATGGTACTGGAAATACTATACTACTAGATGCAGGTCCAATTTCTCATGTTACACCTCATCAAAGGATGCTGCAGAACTACCACAGCTTCCCTGTACCATGCATTATCTGAGCAGCCAACAGAGCCAGCTTTGAGGCTTATGGCAGTGGTTGGCTCAAGCTAACTACTAGAGTCAAGGGAAAAGCAGTTAATTTGATTTTAAAAGACACCCTATATGCTCCAAAGATTGCCTTCACCCTCATTTCTATTGGCCAGTGTGATGATGCCAGGAACCAAACTGAGTTCACACACCAGAAGTGCATGATTAAAAGCTCATCTGGTAATATATTACTTCAGGCACCAAAATTACATGGCCTCTACCATTTGGACAATGAGATCAATCACAACACCATGTAGCAATACCTTACCACCATTGAGATACATAGAAACTCAGGCACATATCAGAAAAAGCCCTGAGACATCTAGTGAACTGTGGCATGGTACTGGGCCTTGAGCCCACAAATACCAAAGGTAGAATCACTTGTGAAGCATGCATCAAATCAAAAATAGCACACAAACTTCTCCCAAAAGAACCAAGCAAATGTTCAAAACACATTGGAGATAAAATTTATTCTAATGTATGGGAACCATCCAGGCACATGACAATCAATAAAAAGTCATACTGCATGTCATTTACCAATTATAATTCAAGAGAATCAGTTCTATACTTAATGAATACAAAGGATCAATTATTTTCCAAATACAAGCTCTATGAGGCGATAATGCTTTGCCAGTGCAGCATACACATTAAAACTCTACTCTCAGATCAAGGGGGTGAGTATACTAGTGCTGAATTCAATAGATATCTGGATCAGCAAGGCACTAGACATAGGTATACAGTTCATAACACTCCTGAACAAAATGGAGTAGCTAAGCAATTGAACTGAAATTTGGTTGAGAAAACCCATGCCATGCCATTAAAATCCAATCTCCTGAAGAAATTATGGGGATATACTAATCAGCATGCTAACTACATCAAAAACTACACACATACACAAGCTCTTCCAGACAAGACACCTTATGAGATGGTTCACCACATGAAGCCAAACTTATGTAACACTTACAAGTGGGGGAAGGATATATATGTCAAAATAAAACAAGATGATAATTACTACCTAGAGCCAAGAAAGCAAAGTGGGTTGGTCACTCTGCACAAAGCAACAGCCACTGCATATACTGGCCAGACACCTGGAAGGTAACCATCAAACAAAATATTATATTTAACTTAGGAGTGACCTACACTTTCTCCTATATTACCTTCTGATGATGAAATAATTTCCACACCAAGAGCAGCCAGGATTCCACTGTATTGACCAATACCAGCACCCACCACATTATGTGACCAAACTCTGGAAGAGAGCCAAATTGAAGAATCAGTTGAGCAGACACCCTTGAGAGACTTTGAAGATTTACAACCAAGTCAGACAGGTGTGAGCAGTCCCATCCAACCACTGCCACTCAGAAGAAGTGAGTGAATTTGCCTCCAACATGAGAGAGTTGGGTCAAGGTTTAGGCACTTCACTATTCAAAGTGCAGAAGAAGAATTTACCACACTTACAGTTGAAACCAAAGACAATATTATTCTCAATGATTCTAGCATGAATTGAGATCAAAATAACAAGGGAGCTGATGATAATTATCTTACAATAAGCATGGAGCCATTTGATGAAGAACAATATGAAATTACTTATTTCAGTCATGATTTAATATTACCAACAACTACTATAAATGCCCTGGATGATCCTACATGGAAGAAATCCATGGACAATGAGATTAAAGCCCAAATCGAAAAAGAGACATGGGAATTAGTCATTCCACCTCCCAGAGTGAATATAGTTGGTAGTACATGGAAACATGTGCTCAAAAAGGATCAGAAAGGAATTATAGTACATGCTACAGTGGGTCAAAAAAACTACCCCAATGTTTGTGCATTTTAGAAATATTTATATTTTGTGAAGGCATAACATCAGGAAAAGTTCTGAAAATTTCACATGATATACTAAGATATGTTGTCTATCTACCAACTTAAGAAATCATGCGAGTTACTCGTCATGGGAGTCACGAGACTGGAAACGTGGCACTATCCAATAACATCAATCAACACCTACGGCGTGTATCTGCTATCCCTACATTCAAATGCTCCACCCAAACAGCTACTCCGATGATTGCAGTTTTCATACAAATTGAGTCAGAACAGTGACCAGTAACACACGTGTTGTGGCATCAACCACAACGTGACGACGATACTCACCTGGGAGATGGAGAATCCACCATCTGCGGAAGACGTCTTCTATTAGCCACGTTGGAGGTTCTCAAGAAAATAAATAATCTCAAAGTGTGCGAACTTCGGGCCGAATGCCCAAATATAACAGGGTAGCTTGAATTCAAGAAACTGCCTCATCCAGCCAGTCAAAGAATAAAACTTTTAGCCTCAATGGCAAGTAAACACACCAAGACCTCCTCAAGCTGAAGGTAAAAATTAACCACTTTGTCAAGACATTCTGCGGTCATTTTAGGAAACTCAACAATGCAAATTCCCGATGCAATTTCACTTGTGGTGAACAAGTGTTGGTAGTAGTGTGTCGTGAGTTATTCGTGTTATAAGATAGGGATAGGAATCAACGAAGGCGCTTGCTAGGACATGACACTAAACAGAGTATAGGTTAAATTGAGGGAGATGAAGGCAAAGTTGTTAGGTAGGTAGAAGTCGGTGTTGGAAGAGTATTGAAAGGCAAACGGAGCTTGGACGGTATCATAGACAAAAGCGCCTCCGACTCGAGAGATAGTTAAGTCAAGGAGAGAGATTTTGGGAAGCAAAGCCATAATAGAGTTAGTGAAGTGAGAGTGGAAACTAGAGTGAGGATGAGCACCAGGAATAAAGATTTTTGGTTTTGATAAGGCAGAATAGACAGCTGCTGCGATAAGAAGAAATTGGCAGATGGGCGAAGTTTAAATATTCGGCGTCTTATAGCCCGGTTCCTTCCTCGAATCCTCGAATCCCAAGAATCCCAAGAGCGTAGGACGCCAGGAGCGTTCTTCGGACGTTTTCGAGTCAGCCGATGAGTCGTAACTCTTGAACTTGTCGACCATTTCTAGCCTTCCTCTGACACTCCCCTCGAATGGATTCAGCCTTGAATTCCGAGATTTCGTTCAAGTCAGTTCGTTCGAGTCGTTTGATGAGAAAACAGGATCGGGACGAGTGTTACGGTTCTAGATGAGGCGTGTTGTCAGAACTGCTTCAGTTCCACTTCAAGAGTCGGATGTGGTGGAAGTGACGTTTCATTCGTAGCCACATCAAACCTAGAAAGAAAGTAAGCCATAAACACAGCAAGATCGTTAGTCACATAACATGTGACCGTAACGGCACCGCTCAACAACTTCGACTCACTCTGAAACTGATTTTATGATTATCCAAGATCTTCGTCATCGAATAACAACCTTAGTTGGACTACCTGAAGATATTCTCTTCGGTGTTCTACGATATTTGAACATTGCTTCAATAGCTTATCTCTCTCAGACTTGTCGTTTCCTCCATGCCATAGTAAGTGAGAAAATGAAATTATTACGAAGGACACATGTATAACTTACAACTGTATATTTTTTCAGGTGGAAGAATCTGGTTGGAAGATATACGCTCTAGCAAACCAATTAGCGTCCCAGAGTCTGACACCTGCCCTCGATAGTGATCAGTGGTTAATCCGAGATCTCGTACGCTGCCAGAAACTAGCCAAAAAAGCCTGGAATGACCGTAAATTTGTGTGTCGTCCCCTGTGCCACCCATGGCCCATCAAATTTCATCCTGTGCTA
>QFEC01007215.1:0-13612 GCA_003316585.1 Gomphus bonarii
CCTCATCATTAAAGCCTGTTCTCCCTGCAAGTATCTCAAACTGTGTAGTATAATCATCTGCTGACATGCTAGACATCATCTTGAGGTCATGCAGTTTGGTGTGGGCTGTTCTGGTGTGATCAGGGTTTCCAAAGGCTGCTTCAACCTGCTTAGCAAATTCATTGAAGGTACTGATTGAAGAGGTCCTATCAATGATAGCTTGTGTTTTATTTTGCGCCCAGGTTGCTGCAGAGCCCCCTGACATGAACAAAAGAACATATAGCATTTTTGTCTGTTCATCTGGGAATGCTCCTGGTTGAGGGGTGATAGAGAGCTTCACAGCATGAATGAATCCCTCTGTGTCTGCCCTGTCTCCAGTGAACTTCTCTGGATCAGCTGCCTTGATGGAGCAATGAGAAGGGGGGCTGGGTGCAGGGATGTGGGTAGACAAGTGCTGGGTTGCTGCAACTGCTGCAGCTGAGATAGCACTGGTCATATTGCTCTGCATGTCCCTCAACTGGTCTTGAATTATTTCAATCTGATGCCATAGAAGTTCAATTTGGTTTGCCTGAGCAGTAAACATGTTTCTGAGGGTAACCCCAGGCTCACCCAGGGACTCCAAACATTCCTCTGGGATCTGGTTAGACATGATATGAGGTGGAAACTGATGGAAAAGATGTGTGAGGTTGTCTGAAAGGGAGCTTGATCTTCTGTGAGGGTGATGCTATTGACAAGGTCACAACAACAAGATACTCCAATATTTAATGAGCTGATAAGGGGGTTCTCCACCTGGTGTAGTGGTAATCCTCAGTTTATACAAAGGTTACTAGCAATAAATACATAGAAAGCCCACCTGGTGTAGCAGTAATCCTCAGAGATCAAGCTGAGGGGTAACTGTTACACCAGTCACACTTATATACCCTAGGGGAAAGTCATGGAAGGTCATGGAAAGTGATGGAAGGTCATGGAAGGTCACAGAAGGTCATGGAAAGTCATGGAAAGACATAAACAAGAAACAACAACTGACAATGAACTCCAAGCTGAACCCTGACACTCCCACTATGTTGTCATTTACACATCATCCCCTCTTATATGCATGTCTTGCTGAGATTTTATCACTCATATCTCTTGTAGTATTTAGTCTTGATATTGTAAAAATAAAATCTGATGACTTTTACTATCACACTCATAGCCTGAAAGTACAAAACTAATTTTTACTGTATTTTCTGCTTAATTGCAGATTTTTATTATTCCACTCTACACACTCTGGTCTTTAATCTTGACAATAAAGAGTTCTTAGAATGAGCAAAAAAAAAGTGTTTAATATAAGCATATGAACTGTTGGAAATTATAAAGTATTGTTTTTATTATTTTGTTTTATTCTTCTACATGTGTGCACTCATGCACACTCACATGTACATATGTGTCACATGTGTGACTCCTGTCACATGCTCATCATTTATGACATCACCTCTTTAGATAGGTTTTTGTTTCAAAGTTGTATAAGTAGCTCAGTAGTACATTTAACAATTAGGTGGTTTCAGCCCCCTATGATCACATTGAATGGCATGCTGGTTTATTTGTGTGATGCAACTTGTTTATGTCATGCTTTTGTATCTTGTGTCAAGTGGCCTTTGTCCCTTGATATTGAGTGTTGGTTTCTTCTGGTTTTCCATGCTCTAAGATTTTATAACATGAACAAAGTCACTGCAATAGCTATGCATCATTTTTAGAAGGGTGGTTGCCAGCCATTAGACAATGAGGGACCCAAACTAGTCATGATTGTGTAAGAATACACTGCTGGTGAGCACAATTATTGAATAACATGGTCCCATCGAATCACCCCTGTCTCTGATCATAGGTAGTATGTATGCACCACAGAAGGATAGCTGAGAATAAAGGATGCAAATTTGAATACTATAGTACCTCCTCCACCACTTACCTTATGATCAATGTCAAGCCCAGCTATGCAAGCCATTCCAACTCACAGCCTGTCATAGAAAGTATTGTATAGTCCTGGGCATATTGACTCAACAATGTGTAGCTCAATGAATGACATCTGTGAAGATACACATATGTCAAATGGTCTGTCATGAATAGACATATAAAGAGTTCTTATCATGAGTGGAAGAAATAGTGTTTAGTGTAAACATGTGGGGAAGGTGATGGCATATGGTTAGGCATCAATGTTTAGAAGGGTGGTTATAGCAATTTTGCAGTGAACAATAAAATGCTGCCAAGCTGATGCACTTTGAGATGGTCGTGACCACCATCCGACAATGCACAATGCGATGAATGCCTGAGGATGCATGCCTTCTCAAACATATCTGATCCTGAGTGAAGGCTCTATTCATAGATGAGAAGGTCCTTTAGAGGTGCTTGTAGCCTAGCACTTTGTGGAGTGGAGGAAGTTTGCGGGCATTGTCTGGGGGGATGTAGCTGAGTTGCTCCTTGGAAATTTAGTGTTAGCGGAGGAGAAATAATATAATTTAGGGTCAGCTCACCTCGCGGACGTCGAGCCTGGCCACATGAGCCGTGGCGGCTCTCAGCCCGTCATAGAAAGTGGCGTATGGTCTCGGGTGTATCAACTTGACGACGTGTAGGTCAACGAGTGCCTTCTGAAAGATAGCACGTATGTCGAAGGGTCTGTCGTAATAAGCATGGCAAGCCAGGCGCCCTATTCACCCCAGACAGTGACATACATACGTCATACTGCTTTTGTGCCCAGTGAGGCCCAACCGTGCGAAAGACAATCTCACGCTGGGGTGTGACAAATATCCACGCAGTCAGTTCAGTATTGATTACACTCAATGTGTCATGACAGTGTTTCCGGAACGCCGTAACCCGGCGCAAAGGCCCCAAGGAGACATAGCCAAGAATTGAATCTAGTTGTGGAGCAGCTCCCAAGACTCGGACAACGTAGAAAAATGTAGGCACACATAAATAGAATACATATGTAACTTTCCACTATATAAGAGTAGCTAGAGATGGAAAATAAAGAGGTTTAACCAGCATATACTCATTAATTAGTACTATAAGCTTCCTAATAGCCACACAACAGGCAGAAGTGAAGCCTGCCTGCATCCATCAATTGTATACAACTGAGTCTATGATATAAACAAACGTATATTGACTCAGGACATGGCCACTCTCACCCTCGGACGCTCGTGGTGAGCGTCTGTTCCAGATACATCTTTCAAATGGGACGGTGGCACAGAAGGATCACAGATCTTGATGTGTCAAAGGCACTAGACCTGTTTCAAAGAAGCTGGGCAGTGTCGTTCAGGGGGTGTATATGGCCTTTCCTATACCGCATATCTCTAGGCTTAGTTCTGGCAGTGGCGCGTGACAAGACCTACAAAATGATAGATGACTCGCGAGAATCTAAACCCCACGTCACCACACACCAAACGCGTAAGTTCGGCTCACGGTGTGGGCTCCCGGATGTATGTGGGATATAACATGCTGCGAACATAGGGTAAGTGCATTTATCTGCATCAGGGAGTCTTCTCTTGGGACACAAAGCCTCATGGGAAAAACGACAGAGACTGACACTATTTTCTTGTTTGGGTGCTTTAAACCGGAAGAACGGCCGACTTTAGCGGGCCGCCCTGCATGTATACAGAATTCCAAGAAACAGGATCATAGCAGTCATCCGCCACGTATCTCCGGGAACGATCCAGCCCTTAACATGGTGTGCCGTCGCTGTGGTTATCGTCGGCAGCCTCCGTCGATCGTCGGACGGCCCCAAATTGTTTTGCGAAAGTTCTGATTGGCAACTTCCAAATACCGGCCGTGTCAATTGCCGTGCGGATGCTCTGAAGGCACCGGCGTAGATGCTAATATTAGGGTGCCGTAAGCGTCAGCTTTCCAAGCCACGGACAAAATACATGAGGCTGTTGCGCTCTCGCTCTGATGGCACGCTGATAGTTACGTAAGCGTTAGCTGTCCACTTTTGGGAGTAACGGACAAACCTATGGGCAGGGATTGGTGGATTGATGGAGTGATGGAGTGATAAAGTGAGATATGTCTTTTGTCGAGAACTTCTGTTCTTGTTGGCACGCAGATGCCCACGATGATGTAGCCGTTAGTCGTCTGTATATGGAAGTGGATCGTCAACGGGCGGCAAGTTATAAACTTTGGGATTGAACGCCAAAACTTACGTAAGAGTCAGCTTTCCAGTTTTGGGTCTGGATCGTCAATCGCGTGCCGCTGGCACCATTTTGGAACTGTGGGAGACTTGTTCACGAACAAATCTGCTCTACCATACATTAGTCACCATCAGACTATAAGAACCATGAACATACTGCTTTACTCATACTAATTCTCTCAAACAGTTTTTCCCTTCGCTTCGTCTCTGATCATGTCGCTGCTACAGACCTCTTCAGAATTTTCCCAGAAATATCCTATAACAGTCTACCCCATGGTCACCAATGACAACTCTCAAGTTCAAAAATTTATCACGAATAAGGATCAATCCGAGTCGTTATCCTTCGATGAACGTGAACAGGATGTCACACCCAAAGATCTGAACCAGATTGTATCTGTACCTCATAGTTCTTCTCTGAACACAACCTCCACCTCACCCTCCAGTGAGTCATTCCTTTTTGCATTGATATTTCCTAATCCATTTGTTATAGCACCCCCTTCAAACAACTCGGAGTGGCTGCTATCAGTGAGTCAGGAGGCGCATGAATTTCGGCCAATAGTGAGCGACGTTGAGGCGAACGCATTCATTGAACGTCTCGGCCATAACCATTATCGATGCAACTGGGCCATTTGTCCTCAGCACCTCCTTCCCAGTGAGTGCCAGGAGAGCTGCCAATGGCTCTATTGTCACAGGGAGTTGCACAACAGCAAGGATAACGCACGCGTTCATGTGAGGCAGGCCCATTATAGAGTTCCGGCATTTTATTGCACTGCTTGGTGAACACTATCCGTTCTCAAGATTCATCGTTGATTTATTTCCATGTCTAATGGTATAGCCCTGACACCACTTTTCGACGCAAGGCCGATGCTAAGAGACATTGCAAACTCAAGAATGGTAAGTTTAACTATGGCTGTGTAGCTTGCACGTTCATATTAAACATCAGGAGTACAACACTGATCTTTGTAACTGGACTTCACATACCTGCTTCACGTCCCTGGATGGTTTATATGGTGCTCAGTTACTGTTTGATACTCGCATGTTAGATCGCTCTCATTCCTGACACATATCCTCTTCCACATAATGGAGGGAGAGTGAATGTTATGAAAGGGGCGTTTTGTTCTCGAACTATTGCAAAGTTTCCAATATATATATATATATCATGTCTAAAACAGACAACGATGGAGAAATGATTCGAATACAAGAAGAAATTTGTGTTCAAGTTGAATGCCTGATGTGTTTCATAATGAAGTTAATTTTTAGAAGCTCACTCTTCATGACTTTATAATGTCTTTTGAATTCTTCATGTTTCAGAACAATGGTGTTGTAGATGCTACATGCATGTGTCCACACAAACACTAGTGATGGATCTTGAGAGAACAAATAGGCCTCTCCCTTGGGTTGGACTAGCATTGCAAAAAATCTCTCAATTTGCCTAATATCTTTTGGTTCAAAGGACCAGTGCAATGATAAGGGGTAGGATTCAAGAGGGATGAGGCCTGCTGGCTGGATTGGATGGACATGTTGTAGTGGTGAGAGTGACTGTTATCAAAGTAGGTGGAGAGAAGGTTGACAGGGAATGTTTATATAAGTTTGAGTGAAATGAATAGGGTGTCAGGTGGAACTTCACTTATTTTTGGGGTTGAGTGTCACATGTTCAGTTCCTTCCTTCTGTCCAATCAAAGAGGTGCCATTTGGGAGTTTCTGTGAAATTCTCTAAGGTTCAAAAGGGAAGGATGGCATATAGGGTAGCTGATATGTGCTGTGGAGCTTTGGGGTTTTGCCAATGTAACTCCTTGATAAGTCACTTCACTCCAGAGACATCCTTCACAGGTAGCCAAAGGTCATTTGCAGCTCCATAACCCTTCCAGCAGACTAAGTACTCTAGTTGCCCTCACTGAGCCCTGCTGTCTAGGACCCTCTCAACTTCATACTCAGGGACTCCATCTTGGATAACAGGAGGAGGTGGGGGTTGAGCACATCATTCTTGGATTGGATCCTCTTGGTAGGGACGTAGAAGATTGACAGAGAAGATGGGATATGTGCAACCAAAGGATGGTAGAAGTTGGAGGCCATGGGAATTCCATGATACAACTTTGGTCACTACATAAGGACCTAACCATTTATGTTCTAACTTCTTCATTGGGTGAGTAGTTGTAATGTTTTGTGCATTTAGACAGACTTTATCACCAATCTTGTATGTGGGAGTAGCCTGGTGGTGTAGGTCATAGAATTGTGCCATGTCATCTCCAGCCTTTGACAGGGCAGAGCACACTTCATTAGTGGCCATCTCCATGTGAGTGGTGAATTAATTCAGTGCTTTTAATTGGGTCTCTTGGGTTGGTTCTAGTCCAAGTCTTGGATGCTGGCCACTGTCAAGCATGAAGGGGGTGATCTATGTTAAAGAATGGATCCAATTGTTGTATGCAAATTCAGCAAGAGAGATCCATTCTAACCAGTCATCTTGACATTTATTGACAAAAAGTTGGAGGTATTTGACAAGATTAAGAGCCTAAGAATGTGAGGAATAATTGCAATAAATTGATTTTTCAGTTTTGAGAATAACAGTTAAAGACCAACAACAGCTCAGTTTGTTATTTTTACATTATTTACACTAAATACTGTACAAATAGGGGACAAAGAAAAATAATGACACATGGATACATGAGGGGATGATGTGTACATGACATCATACATGAAAAATATTTATACAGGGATTGGGGAAAGAAAGGAACAATAAAACATATTAGAGTACATACTAGAAACCTAATGTTCAAAAACTATATGATTTTCATAAGGCTGGTGGCTGGCCAGGCTCGTGCCGGTCCTACGAAAATACGCGAACGTTCGTGCGCCTATATTCGTCCTAATCGGGAAAATGATGAATAGCGGAATTTATGATGATTTGACTTGGTTGAAATTAATACAGCAGGTGCATTAACATGGTTTGAATCTGTCTTGAAGAATAGAAGTTGATTGGATCAAAATTAATGGATGGAGAAGTACTTCGATGATTTGGCGCCCATAAGCGCCCATAAATGCCTCTGCGCCAGCGCTTCGCTTCGAGTGTATATCGCGGCAAAATAATCATTGATGTCGTAAAAGGCATTGGAAAAATACGGAAAAATGCCGCAAAATTGTTTTGAAATATCTTGAGCACCATATTGTAGTCAGTAGCCATATAGGCTGATAATCGTTGAAAAATATGCAAATACATGCATGTACGCGTACACATGCATGCCAAATAGGTCGGATCTGCCTGATAACAGCATAGAAAGCTTGTATTCAATAGTCTTGAACAGATTGGCTCATAATAATCTCATAATATTTGTGAGTTTCATAAAATTTGTCAAAGATAATCAACAGTATTGTTCAATTTCTTGATTGACCCATTCCATTTGGCTATCAGGCTGTAGGTGGTAGGCTGTGGAGGCTGCAACCTTGATACCTAAGAGCTTGTTTAGTTCTTGCATGAACTGGGAGGCAAATTGGGTGCCACAGTCACTGATGACCTCCTAAGGTAGACCATGGAGCTTGCACACATGATTACAGAATAGTTGGGCAGTCCATACTGAGTTTACATCTGATGTGGTGGCGATGACATGTGTGCATTTGGAGAGGCAGTCTACTGTGACAAGGAGGACAATGTAGCCATGACTGATGGGTAGTTCTGTGATTAGATAGACAGTTATGACTTGCCAACTGTGGTCTGGAATGTGATTGGGGAGGAGCTTGCCAACAAGGGGAGCAGGGAAGGTTTTTGTCCTGTTGTAAGGGTTGCAAGCCTTTACATATTTGGCAATGTACCATCCCATGCCTGGCCACCAATAACTCTGAGACACAAGTTCAGTTGTCTTCCAGCAACCAGGGTGATCAGTGGTGTTTGCATCATGGTGTGCCTTGACAATGTCATGCCATAGTTTGGAGTCAAGAGGGATATATACATTGCCATGGTAAAGAATAAGACCATTATCTTCTGTCCACTCTTCTCCTCAAAGATTTCCAGATGACCCAAGTTCTTTGAGAGCCTTTACAACCTTCTCATCTTGATCTGTGCAGTGCCTGACTCTGTCAAGAAATTCATCAGCCTCACTGTTAACTAGTTGTACACCTGTGGCATTAACATGGAACATGTTAGGTTGGAGTAGAATTTGGGTTGGTTATCTTCCTCCCCCTGCTTATGATCTACCTATCTTGAGAGTGCATCAGGTTTAGTTGAATGGTGACCAGGATGGTGGATCAATTCAAAATCAAAATGAGAGAGGTAGAGTGATCAGTGAGTTTGGCAACAGTTTAGATTCTGTGCAGAGAAAAAGTAGATGAGGTTTTGAGGGTCATTGAGGATCTCAATTTTGTACTTGGCTCCTTCTAGGATATGACACTATTCTTCTAGACCATGGATGACAGAGAGTAATTCCTTGTCATGGATAGCATAGTTGTGCTCTGTGTCTGAAAGACTCTTTGAGACAAAGCCAATGGGTCTCCACTTTCCATCATTGCATAGTTGAGATAGCATAGCACCTGTTGCATATGCTGAGGCATCTGTTTCTAGGTGGAAGCACTTGGTCTGGTCTGGAAGGAGAAGGATAGGGGTAGAGGTGATGAGGTGTTTAAGTTCATCAAAGGCAACTTGTTCTGGTCCATTTGGTGCCCAAGACCACTGTGTATTAGCTTTGGTGAGATTGTTCAGGGGTTTGGCAATGTGAGAGAAGTTGTCCACAAATTGATGATAGAAGTTGATGAATCCAAGGAAGGATCTTACTTTGGTGACATTGCAAGGGATTGGCCAGTCTATACTCCTGCTACCTTCACTGGATCCATTGCCACTTCCCTACTGAGAGGATAGTAAGTCCAAGGTACTCCACCTCTAGTTGTTCAAATACATATTTCTCAGGTTTCAGGTATAAGTTGTTGGAGCAAAGGATTTCAAGGACTCATTGCACAGTCTTTTGAAGGGCTTCAAGGGATTCTGTGAAGATGAGTATGTTGTCTATAAACACCACTATAACCCCTTCCTCAACGAGGTCCTTGAAGATTTCATTCATCATCATTTGAAAGGTGGCTGGGCTGTTTGTGAGACCAAAGAACATTACCAGAGGTTCATATAGACCTCAGTTTATTCAGAAGGCTGTCTTCCACTCATCTCCTTCCTTTATGTGCATGTTGTTGTATCTCTAGCAGACATCTAGCTTTGTAAAGTGTTTGGCCCTGGCAGTAGCAACCTTGTTTATGATATCTGATACAAGGGGAAGGGGATAAGCATTCTTGATTGTTATATCATTAAGCTTCCTGTAGTCTTGCACAAAGTAGAGGCTACTGTCCTTTTTCTTTACAAAGAAGACTGGGGATGCCATGGGCAATTTAGAGGGATAGTGTAAGGGCAACTTGCTCAGGTACCAACTCAGGCAACTGTTGGGAGCTAAGACAGTGGGACAGCACCACAGCCCTACCCTTCTACCCTAGGCCTGACCCAGGGACTCTAACCCCAGGCCTACCCACAGCTACTATCAGCCACTGGTAAGGGGGTCCAAAAGTAAGTGTATAATAGGAAATAGAAACTAAGTACAGTGGACAGCATACCTGGTAAGGGGGTCCAAAAGAGAATAAGGTGAGGACCCCTTACCTAAGTAGCCAACTATATAGTTAGTGACTGTGATGTGAGTAAGTCATGTCACAGTTAGTGAAACACGGGCAGAGGAGGATTAACTAAAGAATCCATAGAGGAAAATAGAAAGTAAATGATATGCCAAAAAGGAATAAGTAGACAGGAGGCTGTCCCCTGACAGACAGATGCAAAGACTCTTTAAGTTTTCTTTGAGGAATGCATCTAGTTCTCTTTGCTCATCAGGAGACATTGGATAGACCTTGGTGCTGAAGGACTTGGCACCTGGAATCAGCTCAATTGTGTGATCCCAAGGTTTACATGGGGAGAGCTTGTTGAAGGACTCATTTAAGAAGACATCCTTGAATTCCTGATAAGGTTTTGGAACAAGATCTTTGAATGATTTAGTAGGTGTAAGCTCTGGTGCCTTTTGGGCAAGCTGTTGTGAGATGGTTGAGCTTGCACCAATTTCTTCATGGTCCTCCTCAACAAAAACTACAAAGAGTCTCTCCCCATTTTCAGGTGAATACAATAGCTCTTCAGCTGTGGTGCATGTGTGTTAATCAGGAAGATGTATATGGTCTTCTTTGATGTCTGGGACTGTCTCAACCTGAGGTTTCTTGTTGATTAGTTCAATACCACATGACTCAGGACAACAAGTCATCTTCACCTTGCCTGAAGGCCAATTAACCTCTGGGTTATGCTCCATGAGCCAGGTATGTCCTAAAATGATGGCTAGGCATCCCAGGCTTGTCACTAAAAATGTGGCACATTCTGTGTGATGCCTATATGTGTAGATGATGTCAACCTCTTCCTTTATTGAACCTGGTTCATTAGGAGTGCCATAAATATTATAGATAGGTATAGTACAAGGAAAGTGATGGGTAGGAAGGTGATGGGTAGAAAGGTGATGGGTTGCTTTTCAGCCTGAACAAATTCAATAATGGTGAATATTCCAGTGGCACCACAGTCAAGGAGTGCATCAATTGCTAGAGGGTGTCTGGTATCAATGGACTGGACCTTCAGGGGAACTTTGGTGCACCAGTGAGTGTCAGCAGAGTGCACATAGAGAAGGGGAGGAGGCTGCTCATTGGGGCTTGGGGTGGTGGGTTTGATTTCAGGCATGACTGGTTGGGTTTCAGTTTGGTCTAGGGTTGGTAATGAATGTAGCATGTCTCTTGTATTACCTAGTGTCCATGTTTCAAGAACTGAAAACCAATTTGTCAAGCAGGGCATGTCTTTCACCACTGACTTGCCTAAAAACCCTGCTTTCCTCCTTCTTCAGAAGCTTGGACCTTTGCCTTCTGTGCTGCCTAACAAGCATCTAGGGCAGCTGCTACTGACTTTGAGATCATGTCTGTAAGTGCAGCTCCTGTGAGGTTTGTGCAGACACATTCCTTGCAGGGCTCTGGGCATGCTGGGGAGATATGGCCTCACTTTCCACAGTTGTAGCACACCCAAGTCTCAATGCATCATCAATTGGAATCTATGTCCATGGGTGTAGTAGCACTGGATGTGGGCATGACAGGAGCAGTTGTAGTGTGGGTTGGGATAGTGCAGTGGGAGCCTTGAGGTGCTTGTGCCCTTTTAACCCCCACAAGGTGGCAGCAGTTATGGTCAATCTTGCATGCAGCTTGCTTCCAAGCCTTGAGGGTGGATGGGAGGGATGGTTGTGCATGGATCTTGTCTAGAATTGTCTCTGGCAGTCCTCTTGCATAGGCATCCTCTAGTGCCTCATGATTGAAGCCTGTTCTCCCTGCAAGTATCTCAAATTGTGCAGCATAATCATCTGCTGACATGTTAGACATCATCTTGAGGTCATGCAGTTTGGTACAGGCTGTTCTGGCATGGTCAGGGTCTCTGAAGGCTTCTTCAACTTGTTTAGTGAACTCATCAAAGGTGGTGATCAAGGAAGTCTCATCAATGATAGCTTGGGTCTTATCATGTGCCCAAATTGCCACAAAGCCTCCTGACATTAAAGAAAGAGCATACAAAATCTTTGTTTTGTCATCTGGGAAAGATCCTGGCTGAATGGTGATGGAGAGTTTCACAGCCTGAATAAATCCTTCTGTTTCTCCTCTATCTCTGCTAAACCTTTCTGGGTCAGCTGCTTTGATTGAGTGATGAGAGGGGGGAGTGGGTGAGGAGGTGTGGATAGCCATGTGCTGTGTTGCAGCAATTACAGCAGCTAAAGCAGCATTGGCCAGATTGCTTTGAATGCCATTCAACTGGTTGTGGGGGAGTTGATTCTGGTGCTGTAATTGTTGAATTTGATCTGCTTGCCACGCAAGCAGAGTTCTGAGGAAGGCACTATTTTCCCCCAGGGATTTCCAGTATGCCCAGGGAGTTGGTCTGACATGATTTGAGGTGAAAACTGGTGGAAAGGATAGGTGAGGTTGTCTGAAAGAGAGCTTGATCTGCTGTGAAAGCAATACTATTGACAAGGTCACAACAACAAGATATTCCAATATTTATAAGCTGATAAGGGATATTCCACCTGGTATAGCAGTGATCCTCAGTTTATACAAGGTTTACTAGCAACAAATACACAGAAAGCCTGCCTGGTGTAGTGGTAATCCTCAGAGATCAAGCTGAGGAATCACCATCACACCAGTCACAACCCTATGCCCTACTCTGGTGCATATTACCTAATCAAAGATGCAAATGCAAATCAGAAAAGATCAACTACACCCTGACAGTAATGAATTTCCATGGTCCTTGTCATTAGACACATTCTCATCATCTGGAGAGGCTGTTACTTGTGGCACCTGGTCTTTCCACTCCTTTCTCTCACTCTCTGGGTGTCACTTCAGATATCAGAGGTTTTTTGCCATTTTCCTCATGCATTATATCAATACTGACTCTTCCTTCAACTGCTTCCTGTTATAAATGAGAGGGAATTTGAATTTTATCTAGTTAAACAGTAGAAAAAGCACAAAAAGAACTTAGACAGAGAACACAGGCCCATTTTAGTTAGTACATGCATGTGAGACAGAAAATATCATTGATCTAAAGGATTCACAAAAGAAAGTGAAGCTTTACAACCATTTTTCATTATTCTAGAGTACTTTACATATATTTCCAACATGGGTATTTGCCTCCAGGGTAATAGGCACCTAGGCAGCTAAGGGAGTGAGAAAGCAGAATGAAGATAGGGAGACAGACCAGAGCTATGCACACAAGGGAGTCAACAGGAACCCATCAGATATGGAAATAGAAAGGATGGATAAGGTCCAAAGCAAACTGAAACAAGTGAAAAGAGAAAAGGGACACATATATGCTGTTAAAGACTGTATTGCTATGCCTTTACTGGGATGTGGTTTGGCTTCAATGTACTCTTGTGTTGCGCCCTTCTGTCTGAGTATCACTGGATTTCAGAACATGGTTCAGGAGGAGACCAAGGATGTCAGTACCAAACATGGACACAAACTTAGGAACAGGAGCATAGACAAATTTAATATCATCTAGGACTTGATTTTCTCAACAGAGCCTACATACAGAGTGATGTGTTACTCTTATACTAAGAAAATGTAGGGATAAATGTCCATGGTATGGAGACAGGGTTGTGTAAGAAATGGAAGCTAGAATATAAGGGATGTAAACTAAAATAAGTGAAAACATTGAAGATGGGCATACATGCCCATCCTTGTACTGAAGTATACCAAAATGAATATAAGGAATAGAAAATGTGATGAACCATGAATGTACCAAACCAAAACTGACATAGAGAGATGTTTGGCTGGTATGACCAAGCAAACTGAGGCTCAGTGAAATGTACTTTGACATATGCACTCACTGGGGCCATCTACTTCATTCAGGTGTGTAGCATGTAACACAGACACAGGAGACTTAAGGAGAAGTGAAAAGAATAAGAAAAAAAAGAA
>QFEC01007215.1:13743-25231 GCA_003316585.1 Gomphus bonarii
TCTTCCGCTCCTAAGTATTGAAGCTCTTGTTGTTGCTGACAATATGTATAACATGGAGGGCTATCACCTCTGTCCTGATGCAGTTTATTTTCATTTTTCTCTCAGACTAACACTAGAATTGCAACAGTGTATAAGTAGTAAAGTCCTAGTTAGAGAAATACTAGTTTTTCATGCTATACTGCCTGATCTGTTGATGTAGCAGTAGTAACTCTGTAAGATAATCTGTAAGATAATCTATGTCACCTCAGTGATAACAAACACTGAGTCAATTCTGTAACTACCTGTAAGATAATCTATGTCTAACTAGGTAGTTAGCTGATGAAATAAAACAAGCTCTATGAGTAGACTCACCACCTCAGTGATAACAAACACTGAGGGGCTTTGTCTACAGTGCCCTACATATATAAGGAGTCCAGCCTGACAACCGGTGTTCCAGGCTAGCTCCATACCTTCACTAGCCTCCTGGGGCCTTGTGCACTTGTCTACAAGTGCACTGGTGAACTAACTACTTGTAACATGATAAATAACCACTATCTACTTAGGATTGAATGAGTGAACCCACAAATACTTCCTTTGGGTTTCACCTGGCCCTTGAGCGCTGGTTTGGGTAACTTGGCAGGTGACACATATATGGGTGGCAACAACATGATCACTACTTATTTTTCCAGCACTTCACTAAATTCCCAATTAGGAATGCCCTCAGACTTGTCTTTTGAGATCTGAAATTCTCAGATAAGTTTCCAGTTACTGTTCACACATTGCTCACAAATTGTGGAGCATAGAGAGAAGCTACTTGTTATTCTATTGAATTTACAAGTTGTTTAGAATACCAGGCCAAGCTAAGGTTCTTGCATAAGCTCACATGAGGTTGTGACAATGTGCAAGGTTCAGGGTAGGGCTTGGCTTCAGTTTATGTGCTGCACCTTCCAGATCCCATAGTATTCCTAATTTCCAAGTGCAAAGTTTGACAAAAGACTTGGGGTAAATCTTAGTCAATTTTCTGACTACAGAACTACTAATTTACATACATGTTATATACTAGATTAGTATTTCAAATAGTCAGAATAATTTCAAATCAAAAGAAAAAGGGGTTTCCAGAACAGGAATTAAAACACAAAGGTGAGGTGAAATCTGGATGAGTAAGAATAAGGTTTGGGCAAGGTGTGTTACAAAGATTGTTGCATGAGGCAACTGAAAATACTAAATAGAGAAAGAGTATCACATGTAGGAAAACTAACCAAATAAAAGAAGTGATGAAGAGTAAGGTCTAGACTCTGAGGCTGAGTAAACAAAGGGGTGAGTGGGATTGCTCAAATGGGTGAAAGGATTACTTAATCATGATGACTAATCAAGCAGGGATTTCACAAGGTGAGATCCTAACACAACCCCTCAGTACTAGTGCTAAAAAGCCAGTTTGCCACATCTGGATAGATTAACATATCCATGCAGTTACAACTCAACTCTCATAGCATAGATCATTAGAAACACTTCAGTGGTTACAGAATCTACTTAGCAAATCACTTCCTACCCCATTTATGACTCTTCTTATCACTTCCATCCCTTCTGTAAAAGTCTTCCCACCTCATGTTTCTCCCCTGAAACAATAAGATGTAAGTCTCCACCTCACATGCTCATTTTAGCATACTCTCATTTTCTCTCCAAGTTGTGGTCCTCTTATTTCTAGGGAAGAAAGCATGGTTGTATCCAAGGCAGTCTTGAAAGTAATTACTTGGATAAACAATGGAACATGCTGAAATTGACATTGTTTCTGCCTGACTTCAACATTACTGAAGATATTCAGTATATATAATGATGATCACTTCTCAAGCCTTTGACATGAGTCACTAGCTATTCATTGAGTATTTTCTTGATTTATATATGTCTACAACACTTATCTTCCATTTTTATGAGCCCTACCAGCAGTTTTTCCCATTATGAAAATAGCTAAACTATACAAATGGAGGTATGTCTATTTACAGAAAGCTAGTTTTGTTGAGACAATATACAGTTTATTGGAGGTTAACAAATCATATATATGTCTAATTTAATCAAGTCAATATTTAAACATCATAAAATACAAACTAAGCATTAGCTATTTGAGTTGATGGATAACTACTCTAGGTATCTAACAGGTGGGTACTACTTCCCATCATAATATTACAGGTACAAGTACCTTTCCTCATCACACTACACTTTTGAACTATATTTCCCTTTCCAGAACCTTTCCTATTGTTCCCAGTGTTAAGTATCAAATCCAGAACCAGCTGCACAAAATCCAGTAGCAATATAGGAGCAAATATTGAGGAGCTGGCTTTAGTATAGCTAGCCTCAAAGTCTGAAGTCTGAAGTTCAAACATAATGTCCAATGTCAAATGGTCTTATCCAAGGGTTCTGTATAATGTCCAAGCTAGTTGAAGTTGAACTGAAGCTACCTTGGATGTCAAGACATTTGTGAGCATTTGGAGTCAAGGGGACTTGGGTTTGACTTGTGTGTTATGCCCTCCTAGATCATCTGTTCCTAATTTCAGAGTAGAGGTTTGGAATGGTTCAGGGTTTACTAAGTCAATATTTGAACCGATGAAAATCTATGGAATTCTGGGGTTTATACATGGGGGAGCCCTTTTAATTCTAAAAGGAAATCATAGTGCAAAGATGGAAGGAATAATAAAATTAAGTATAACTATACTACAAGGGGAAAATATGTCATGGGAACAGTGGAACTTACCAGAATTTTCAAGTGAGTGACACAATGACAGAGTTGATGATGTAGAAGTTTGAATTTCTCAGTGGTGACATGGATGATAATGAAAGGTGATCACATGGAAGTTCAGTGATCATATAGGACTTTGGTATTAGATGAAGGCCTTGGTGTGAACATGTATGTCTTGGTGTGACATCAGGGGTTTGGTATAGTATCAGTGTGTTTGGACTTGGACCAGGGTGAGTGATTATAGGTACAATGACATAGGATGTCTGAGATCTTTTGGAGGAGATCTAGGATCTAACACAAATCTTCTCAATATTTCATAAGAAGTTTTTTGGATGTATTATCATCCTTTCTGACACTCATATTTGATTTTAACTTACCTATGATTTTTGACTCCAATTCTTTGTAATATATCTCACCCTCATGTATCTACCTTTTCATGTGATTTCTGTCATTGTTAAGTGCATGCACACACATGCCCTTGGTTTGGGTGGTTTGGCTCAGTCCAATGAGCCAAAGTGGACATGGCGTCAGCTTCAATGTACTTGTGTTGTGCCTATCTACCTGCCCATGCCACTAGATTTCAGACTGATGCTCAGTAGGGTTCTGAGATGCTCAGTACTGAACGATTAGACTACTAACTTAAAGACTGGTAGCATATGTCTAACTTAGTCAATAATCTGAATGGAGAATACATACATGAGGCTAATTACTTATATAGAGAATGAGTTGCCATAAGATATGCAACAATGTTGCACAAGGCATGGAAACAAGAATGTAAGATATGGGGGTAAGAATAGTAAAATATGAAGAGCAGGGATACATGCCCATACATGTACTGAGGGTAACTGAAGTGAAGCAAATGAATAAACAAGGATATAAAGAAGTGTGATGTACTGAACCAAACTGAATGCACTTATAAGACTTGTGAGTCTTTGACTTGTAATATGGTAAGTGGGGACTTTGGTCAGTACGACTGAGTGGACCAAGGCTCGGTAGATCATACTTTGACAGTTATAAATAAAAGAAGGAATTTCATTTATTGTTTAGTTAAAAACAAATAAATGGACAAAGTAGTTACTATATACATAGGAGATAAAAGAAAATAAAGATTCAAAGGATCTCCCAAAAGAATTAGGGTATTATAGTGGTTTTTAATATTTCTACAATTTATTTACATGTATTCTGGATATATGATTTTGTTTCCAGCCAACAAGGACCTGAGTGACTATGGGATCAGGAGAATGGAACTAATGGAGGGAGAAATTCTGAAGCAATAGAAGTAAAGAAAGAAGTGGAAAAGGATTGGAAATACATATGAATGAGAGGGATAAGGATCTGAAGTCAAGAGACACAAGGGAAAACAGAAAATGAGCACATGTACACTTACCAGGGCTGTTTAATGCAATTGGACAAGTATCATGTGGAGTGCTCATGAGAAAACTCAAGGAGAATACAAAGAAAATAGAGGAGAAACATGGGAAAGAATATCCAACAAATTCTTTTATTTCCAATAGTCCAGGTAGTCTATATGCAGCTGTCTCTCTGCATATGACATGGAAACCTACTACTTCTTACTCAGAACAGTTTTATTTCCTTTATCTCTTCATCATCAATTAGGAATGCATCTCATGTATAAGTATTATTAGTCCCATAGGTTGTACACTAGTCTAACAGGTGTTATCTGTTGTTCACTCCTTGTTCCATTTGGAACTTTGCTTACAATCTCCTGAGCACAGATGTGAATAACTTGCATTTCTAACACAATTACAAATTCTTGTCCAATTTCCCAGTACCAGTTCTAAAGTACTAGTTTGCTAAGCTATGGTTGTTAAATGCCATGAGCTAGCTTAACCAAAATACAAATTCTAATGAGGTTTGGTTTGGGCCAATGACCTGAGATCAGACATGACTTGGCTTCAACCTATTGGGTTGTGCCCATTCTATTACATGCTATGTATGTCACTGTATTTCAGAGGATCTTGGTTGGTTTAGCTAAAGTGTTTGGGACCAAGCGAGTGGCCTTACTTAGAAGGGGACATAGGGGCTTTAGTTCAATTTCTGACTGAAGTACATACATGAACAGAGATGACTTAAATACTAAACTGGAATGGGGATGAATGACTGGACTAAGGAATGGGGAGTAAGGAATGTAAGTAAGACATGGAGACAGGGGATGTATGACTGTACAGGAACCAAGGTGACTGAACCAATGTTTGCATGTATGTGAGGAACTTGTGATAATTAGACATACATGAAATTTGGTCAGAACAACCAAGTTACCAAGGTTTGGTTGGATTGTACTCTGACAATGGTAGAATATTCAACCCCCCAGTGAGTCACACCCTTTTCTATAGTATAGAGTACTTCAAAAACATTTGAATAAATACACAAAAACACAGACTCAACCACTGAGCTAAAATCATATTTCTAACAATTTTCAACCCCTGTTCAGTATAGTACTCAAGAATGAGTGGAGTGGTATAGTAAATAATAGCAAGCTTTTTGAGTCCCAAGTGTGAATTTCCATTACATTTCAAATTCTCCTTGCATTTGTGTTATAGAAAGCAGTTTTGTATTTGAGATCTCTGTTATAAGCCCACAAGGAACATGTACACACCAACCTCACAGGAATAGCACTCATGGAAATAACCTCTGAATCAGTAGCTGCTGCTCAGGATGCTTGTGAAGCAGCACAGAAGGCAAAGCCCAAACTTCTGAAGAAGGGAGAAACAGGGTTTTCAAGCAATTTGGCAGCGAAGGACATGCCCTGCTTGATGAATCAGTTTTCAGTTCTTGAAACATGTACACTAGGGAATACAAGAGGCATGCTACACTCCTTTCTGACCCTAGACCAGACTGAAATTAAACCTGCCATTCCTGAAATTAAACCTGCCATTCCTGAAATTAAACCTGCCATTCCTGAAATTAAACCTACCATCCCATACCCTGAAGAATAGCCTCCTCCCCTTCTCTATGTATACTCTGCTATAAGGGCAACCCCTGTTGCACTTGTGGAATATCATGCAGCACTAGCAAGGGGGAAACCCTAAGAGGAAAATCTAGGGTCCCTTGCTAGTGAACCATCTGAGTTATATACTCATTGTCTGTGTTCTATTTCCTCAACAGACCTTTCTCCTCTCTTGGGCCCAAAGGTATGTGCACCTATTCTATAAATACCTGGTGTCCCTGGAGCTAACTTCTGGGGACCCAAGCTGAAGTTTGGGCACTCAGCCCTAAAGATTCCAGCCTGACCTGAGGTATCTTCTCTCAATGGGTTCAGCTGATCTCTTCTCAGCCCTCCTTGGTCCTCAGCACCCCACCTTAAGTCTCAGCTTCTGACTTGAGAATCTTTTGGGTAAGTGCCAAGATTTTCAGTGGGCCCAAAGGTGCCAAAGGTTCAGGAGCCTTGGCCAAAAACCTCAGGTCATTTGGCACACTGCTGGTTCAGTTTTGGCTTGGAGCTAGAACTGGGTCATCCCCTGACATCAGCTGACACTTGTTGGTACACAAGAGTTCCCCTGAAGATCTGATCAGTTGACACTGGATGCACTCTAGCAGTTGATGCACTCCTTGACAGTGGTGCCATGTCAGAGTATGATCCAACTGAACCCTCAGTAACTTGATCATTCTGACTGAACTTCATGTATGTCTAATTATCACAAGTCCCTCACATACATGCAAACCTCAGTTCAGTCACCTTGGGTCCTGTATGGTCATACATCCCCTGTCTCCATGTCTTATTATTTACATTCCTTACTCCCCATTCCTTAGTCCAGTCATTCATCCCCATTCCAGTTTAGTATTTAAGTCATCTCTGTTCATGTATGTACTTCAGTCAGAAATTGAACTAAAGCCCCTATGTCCCATTCTAAGTAAGGCCACTCGCTTGGTCCCAAACACTTTAGCTAAACCAACCAAGATCCTCTGAAATACAGTGACATACCTAGAGTGTAATAGAGTGGGCACAACCCAACAGGTTGAAGCCAAGCCACATCTGATCTCAGTTTATTAGCCCAAACTGAATCTTAGTAGAATCTGTATCTTGGTTAAGCCAGCTCACAGCATTTAACATGCTGCTGGAATGTTCATTGACATTGAATTTTTCTGGGCTGAAAGATTCAAAACCTACTGCCTTCCTCATGCCATACCTGTCTATAATATTGATCACACTCCTAATGAAGCAGGTTCAATCAAGGAAGAGGTTGATATCATCTGCACATATGGAAATCACATGGAGTGTGCCACATTTTCTGACACTAGCATGGTGTCAGGGGATGACCCATTTCAAGCCCCAAGCCAAAACTAAACCAGCTTGGCAAGGAGTGTGCTGAATATTAAGAAATATAGACCAGGATGTGATAGAAATGGAATACTGTGATATTTGTATACTGAGGACACTGTTAACTCAGGCTGAGAAGTGAGAATGGATACTGAGATCACTGTTAACTCAGGCTAGTAAGAAGGAATCTATGGCATAACTACATTGTAGTTATGGGCTGGGCTGAAACCAACTAAATTTGTTACTAATAGATTACATGACTATATACTGCATAGACAGGGGCTAGGGATAAAGGCTAGGCCTACTGCTAACATGTTTTACTCTGAAGATGTGTGAAATGTGTCATTGATGACACACAAGTGTCATGTGAGTATTGCATCAAATGACAATGATATAGGATGTGACAGTGATGTGGGTGTGGCAAAAATCTGCAGAATGGAATTATTAGTGTTTCTCAACACTGAACAACCCAAGGTTTTTGGCCAAGGCTCCTGAACCTTCAGCACCTTTGGGCTCACTGAATACCTTGGCACTTACCCACAAAGTTCTCAAATAAGAAACCAAGACTCATGGTGGGGTGTTGAGGACTAAGGAGGGCCAAGAAGAGATCAGCTCAATCCAGGGCTGAGCTCACTTAGACTGAGGGAAGATACATCAGTTTGGGCCAGCATCCTTAGGGCTGAGTGCCTGAACTTCAGCTTGTGTCCCAAGAAATTGGCTCAAAGGATATCAAGTGTTTATAGAATGGGTATGCATACCTTCAGACCCAAGAGAAAGGCAAGGTATGTTGAGCAAGTAGGACATAGACAATGGGTATATAGGTTAGATGGCTCACTAGCAAGGGATCCTAGGTTTTCCTCTTAGGATTTCCCCCTTGTTAGGTGAGACCCCCCTTTTACTATACATAAGATAGTTTTTAAACTTAGCATTTCCCCCTTGCTAGCACTATGTGATATTCCACAAGTGCAACAGGGGTTGCCCTTACAGAGATGAGTGGAAGGCAGCCTTCCAGACAAACTGAGGTCTATATAAACCTCTGGTAATGTTCTTTGGTCTCACAAACAGTCTAGCCACCTTTCAAATGATAATGAATGAAATCTTCAAGGAGCTCATCAATGAAGGGATTGTGGGGGTATTCATAGATAACATACTCATCTTTATAGAGTCCCTTGAAGCCCATCAAAAGACCATATGATGAGTCCTTGAGATCCTTTGCTCCAACATCCTATACCTGAAACCAGAGAAATGTGTATTTGAACAAATAAAAGTGGAATACCTTGGACTCATTCTCTTGGGAAGAAAGGTAGCCATGGACCTAGTGAAGGTAGTAGGAATATAAGACTGGCCAACCCCACACAATGTCACTGAAGTGAGATCCTTCCTTGGTTTCATCAACTTCTATTGTCAATTTGTGGACAACTTCTCTCACACTGCCAAGCCTCTGAACTGTTATAAATAAAAGAAGATTTTCAATTCTATCTAGTGAAATAGCACAAAAGCATAAAAAACACTTAGACAGAGAACACAGGATCATCTTAATTAGTATATTCACACAAAACAGAATATATCATTTACATATATAAAGGAGTTACAAAATAAAGCTAAGCTTTACAACCATTTTTCATTATTCTGCAGTATTTTACATGTATTTTGAACACAGGGATTTGCCCCTGGGGTAATAGGTGTGTGAGGGTGACACTATTGACAAGGTCATAACAACAAGATGCTCCAATATTTATGAGCTGATAGGGGGTTTTCCACCTGGTGTAGTGGTAATTCTCAGGTTATATACAGTTTACCAATAATAAATACATGTAAGTCTTACATGGTATAGCAGTAATCCTCAGAGATCAAGCTGAGGAGTCACCATCACACCAGTCACAACCCTATGCCCTACTCTGGTGCTTATTACATAATCAAAGATGCAAATGTAGATGGGAAAAGACCAACTAAACCCTGTCATCACCCCTTTCTCAATGCATGACATCTTGGCATGGGTCTTTGAGAATATTGGCTTTAATAGGCCTTGGAGGGTAGATTCAATGGAAACATCCCCCAAGATACCCTTTCACAGCTTTCCAGAAAATGGAGTGGGTGGAGGTTTCGTTTGACTTAATCATCACCCCATGATACAGAGGGAGGGTGAAAGAGTAAGTAGGGCTGACATTGCTATGGGATTGGAACAATACCATCTCCATGTACTCCCCTGTGGCATTGCAAGACCTTGTCCCAGTGAATCCCTCGAACATAAAGGGGGTAGAGGGTCCACCTAGGAATATTGGGTCTCCAGCCTCATAGGGCTGATGGGTTGTAGGTTTCTTCTGCCCAAGAAGGGATAGAATAGGTTGGGGTTGGGCTGGCATATCATAAAATCTCTGAATTTGTCTAATGTCTCCTGGTTCAAAATGTTAATTGAGCAAAACAATATCTATTTTTCTAGTACAGTGGGTCAAAAAACTGCCCCAATGTTTGTGCATTTTAGAAAGATTGATATTTTGTGAAGGAAGGACATCAGCAAAAGTTTTGAAAATTTCACATGATATACTAGAACATGTTGGCTATCTACCAACTTAAGAAATCATGTGAGTCCAATCAAAACTCATTGCTCAATAAATAAATCAAAATAATCACTCATTGGGGCAGTTTTTTGACCCCTCTATTATTTTCTCTGATTTTCAATGTTACACATCAGTACTGTCAGGGGACAACCCATTTCAAGCCCTGAGCTGAAACAAACACAGCTCAGCCGGGAATGGACCAAATGACCCAAGGTTTTTGGCAAAACCTTCCGAACCTTTGGCACCCTTGGGCCTGAGAAACAGCTTGGCACTTACCCATGAAGTTTCCAAGCTATGGACCAAGATCTGAGGTGGGAAGCTGAGAGCCAAGGAAGGCTAGGAAGAAATCCACTCGACCTGAGGCCAAGTCACTTAGGCTAAGGAAAATACCTTGGTTTGGGTCAAGCCCTCTAAGAGCTAAATACCTGAACCTTGGTTCAGGTCCTGAGAGATTGGCTCCTAAGATGCCTGGTATTTATAGAATGGGTGTGCATACCTTAAGGCCCAAGAGAAGGGTAAGGTATGCTGAGGAAGTAGAGCATGGACCATTGGTATATAGATCAAATGGCTCACTAGCAAGGGATCCTAAGCTTTCCTCTTAGGATTTCCCCCCTTGCTAGGTGAGTCCCCTTTACTATACATAGGATGATATCTAACTTAGGATTTCCCCCCTTGCTAGCACTGCATGACATTCCATAAGTGCAACAGGGGTTACCCTTACAAGTATAAGGTAGGGGTAGGTCATGTGAATCATCAACATGTCATGTGACCTTATTTGTATCAATTTGGCATGTTGAACTTTGTTCATTCATCTCCTTGACTCCTTACCACCACTATGAAATCCATCTCTGCTGAAAAGCATTCTTCTGTTGATTCTCTCCTCAATGAGAGGTATTCCCATTGTTTCCCATTGTCAAATTCAAGCTAGGACTGGCCTGGGGAAGGGTACCATTGGCAGGATCAGTAGGGAGGTAGAGGGGGATAAGGAAAATCATCCTGGTAGCCATCCTTCCAAGCTTTCTGTGAGAGCGACGCTATTGACAAGGTCACAACAATAAGATACTCCAATATTTAGTGAGCTGATAAGGGTATTTTCCACCTGGTGTAGCGGTAATCCTCAGTTTATACAAGGTTACTAACAATAAATACATAGAGAGCCCACCTGGTGTAGCGGTAATCCTCAGAGATCAAGCTGAGGGGTAGCTACTACACCAGTCACACTTATATACCCCAATGGAAGGTCATGGAAGGTTATAGAAGGTGACGGAAGGTTCTGGAAAGTCCCAGAAAGTGACAGAAGGTTATGGAAAGTTCTGGAAGGTTATGGAAAATGATGGAAGGTTCCGGAAGATTACGGAAAGTCATGGAAGGAAATCAACAAGAAACAACAACTGACAATGAACCCCGAGCTGAACCCTGACATCACCCCCCTCTCAATGCATGGCATCCCGACGTGGTGTTTTGTTGAGATACTCAGCGGAAGCACCCACTGATACATCTCGTTAACCTCCACCAGAGTACAATGGGAGATCAAATTCACGATCCAAGTGGCGGTAGTCATGGGTACTGAAGGGGTTGGTGAAGGTTTTAAAAGTTCCCTCTCGCACGTACTCCCCTACAGCGTTGAGAGTCCTCTTCTCATTGAATTACTCGAATGAGTAGGGGATTGAATCTCAGCCGAGGAATATCACATCCCCAGCCTCGTAGGGTAGGTGAGTGGGGGGTTTCTTTCACCAGGGAGCGGAGAAGATGGGTTTAGGTGGAGGTGAAAGATGGAGGAGTTCTTCAATTTGTCTAATGTCATTTGGGTCAATAGACCAGTGTGATGAAAGAGGGTAGGATTCAAGTGGGAGGAGACTCTGTTGGCTGGATTGACTGTCCATGTTGGAGTTAAGAGGGTTACTTGCTATCGAGTGGGTGGTGAGAGAATGAATAGTGGAT